>JAEQML010064061.1:0-22414 GCA_016904865.1 Pissodes strobi | reverse complement strand
ACTTAGTTTTATTTTCTTGGGAATAAAGTCCTTGTAAATAACAACAAGCATGTAATCTTGTTTACAGCTACATGTTACAAAAAAGCTTTAACGTTTCGGTTATTCACTAACCTTCATCAGAAATTGAAATAATTTAGCTTCAGACTGCAATTTAGAGACAAAACCATGTACTAATACAGGATCATTAATTTAGTAGTATTTGAGATAACATACCTTCCATACAAAAAACTGACCATACAAAAATCTGAAGAACTTGCATGAAATTTCAAACAAACGTATTGGCTCGTTTGGCCAATATATACACCGTCGCAGTTCTTACAGGGGATTTCATATACTACATGGGTTTTTTATCTTTGGGAATTTTTGATTCTAATATGCTAAAATTAGATTTTAATGACTTTTAAATACTTTTTGTATGTTTTCCGATAAATTTGGAATATATGGCATTGAGAGGTAATTCTTAATCGTGTTATCTTGTGTTTTTCTTTTTTTTTTTATTGTCGTTATAGATTTTAGTGGGATAGTTATTTATTTTTAGTGCGTCCTTGGCCTTGTCAATAGCTCTCGTTCTGTGTTCTGGATCGGATAATTTTATAGCTCAGTGTGCAAGGCCTATAACGACAGATTTTTTTTGGGCTAAAGGATGTTGTGAATCAAAATTAATATATCTAGAAGACCAAGTTTCTTTAGTATACCATTCTGTTTTTATATTATCACTACTGTGATGGAGAGTAAGATCTAAAAAATTAATAGTACCTTCCAGTTCCTTTTCAACTGTAAATTGAATTTTTGGGTGGTAGCTATTGAATTGGCCCAGGGTATAATCACATTTATTGTTGGGAATTGCCATAATACAGTCATCGACGTATCTGTAGAAAAATGGTATGTTGAAATGAAAGGTTTGCATTATACTTTCCTCTAAATCTTCTAGGACTAGTTGAGCTATAACACTGGATATTGCAGCACCCATCACACAACCCTCTGTCTGTTTATACAAGATTTCATCGTACAAAAAATAGGTCGACTGTAAAGTATAGTGCGCCAAGCGAGTGAACCTTAACGACGACTGAGGGGGGTAGAGGACTAGCACGTAAAAAATCTTGCCTTCCCATAGTCGCACGAGGTTATTCTTACCATATTATTATTGATAATATTGATTGGTTTAAGACGTTAAAATTAATTACAGTTTTTTTATATTACAGTCTTATAGTACAAAATATGTCATATAATAATATCTCATTTTTATAATAAGGATAGTATTAAAAATCGTCAAAGATATCATCACATTAAGGGTCTGATGATATATAGGTTGTGTCGATTTTGCAAATTTTCTTTTTTTTCGCCGTTTCTACAGAGTAGCTTAAGCCAAAAAAATCGGAGGATTCGCCACATTTGAGCCGAAAAAATATCCGCGTTTTGAGCCTAAATTGCCCTAGAAGGGCAAACTTCCACTACGACTTTCCCAGGTGTAACGTGAAAATATTGAAATTGTAACGTGAAAATAATGAAATTTTAGTAACCGACACCGGGGACCTGGCACAGTGTTTCCAAAAGTTGCACATTTTCTTATGGGGAATAACAGTGTTGTTTACTATTTAAGTATATTTAATATTCCACTTCACGCATGACCCTCCGCTCGCTTCGGGGGCGCAACCAAACAAAACTAACCCAAGGCATGCCGGAAATAAAAAAAAAAATTGTCAGTCGAAAATGCAAATATTTTTTAGTTTGTTTTTCCTCATTTGGGAATGTCTTGGGTTAGTTTGGGTTAGGTTTGTTTGGTTACGCCCCCGGAGCGAGCGGAGGGCCATGTATGAAGTGAAATATTTGACGTATACATACAAAGGAATAGTGTAATCGAATGAGTGTCTCTTTTATTCCGATGTAAGTTCGATTGCATTTAGAAATTCATTTAATGGTATATCTGTGTATAATTTTAAATGATTTTTTTTAATGACATTTTTTGCCACGTCAATAGGAATATTTGTGTATAGAGAAACAACGTCTAGTGATATTAATATATAGTTTTCATGTGAGGTTTTATCTTTAATTTTATTTTTAAAGTCAAATGAATCTTTAATGTAGTAAGTATTTTGATTGACAATGTTTTCTAAAATATTTTTTAAAAATTTGGAGAGGTTTTCAAAAGGTGATTGAATGCATGAAACAATAGGTCTTAGTGGAATATTTTGCTTATGAAGTTTTGGTAGGCCATAAATTCTTGGTGGTTGTGCGTTTAGAATTTTAAATTTTTTTGCCGTACTTGGTGATATAAACATTTTATTTTCCCATTGAGTAACTAATTCGTTGTTTTTTTTTTGGTACACGTTTGTTGGAATTTTGGATCACTTTTTAGTTCTTTATACGTGTTATCATCATGTAATAAATCAGACATTTTTTTATCATACTCAGCAGAATACATTACCGACCGTTTTATTTGATTTGTCTGGCTTTAGAATTTTAAGACTTTTATTTGTTTTCAAAAAAGATTTGGTTTGTTTGACTTTGTTTAAAAGAATTTTATGGTTTTTAGTTTTTGATTTTTTATCAAAGTTTTTCTTGTAGTTAGTAATAATGCAACATGTTGATCTTAGTTGGTCTTTAGTTTCGGAACTTAAATCTGTAATGGAAGTTTCAATGTTACTGATTATTTCTGAGATTGGAATATCCTCAGGAGAATCAAAAGGAGTGGCAAAATTACAAACACAAGATAACACGATTAAGAATTACCCCTCTATGCCATATATTCCAAATTTTTTCTGTAGGAGGTTTTCCGATATTCCAAAGTTTTTGTTTTTTTAACCATAATTTTTATATTTTTTAAGTACCCTGTATAACTTATCCTTAATTTATCATTATCAAAATTAGTTTTTTTCCAAGCACCAAATTTTATCAAGAATAAAATTTTCTGTGAAATCAATATTAAAAAAGTTTCCTAAGAAAATGACGCTTAGATCGTTTTTCCCATGTACCCTTCATATTTATTCAGCAACACGATTTGAGCTTGATACTTGTGGACACTAAATGGATTTCCACTGGATATCCATTTCTGGATATTCAATTAATGTCCAGTAAATATACCCCATTGGATGTTCATTTGACATCCAGTTTATGACTATGATTTCTATATACATTTGTGGACACTAAATGGATATCCACTGGATATCCGCTTCTGGCTGTTCAATTAATGTCCAGAAAATATAGTCCATTGGATGTCAATTTCACATCCAGTTTATGACCATGGTTTCCATACATTTGTGGACACCAAATGGATTTTCACTGGAAATCCGTTTATGGATGTTCAATTAATGTCCACAAAATATAGTTCATTGGATGTCTATTTGTGGACACTAAATGGACTTCCATTGGATATCCGTTTCTGGCTGTTCAGTTAATGTCCAGAAAATATAGTCCATTGGATGTCCATTCGATGTTCCTGGACATCTGTACACATTTTGTACCTAAAACGGATATCCATTGGATGTCGGGTGTTATCTGGGAAAGCGAAAGATTGTGACCTCAAAATTTAATTACCGATTGGGATTTAAAACCATGTGTGAGCTAATTTCAATGACGAAATTACGTTTGGAACGTTAAAATTTAAACACTCGGCGGAATTGGAATTTACAAAAAAGTTAAAACTCGAATAGCTGTTTTCGGTGAATATTGAAGGTCTTTGCGTTATACCCACACTGCAGGTATTTCTAATTGCCGCAAATGTGTAGATTCCAGATTTTTCTAGGAACAAACAAGTCGAAAAGGTTGCTATAAAAGCGAAAAATCATCTGGGGAAAAGACAGTCTGAAAACAATCTTCATTTGTATAACGTCGTAATGTCCAGCGGTTAAGTGGTAATACCATGATTTTTTCTTTTTACTGTGCAAAGACTGATTGTCTGATGAACTTTAAATGCTAGGTCAAATCAGAAAATAAGTGGCTAGATTTGAGCCAACCACTAATTAAGTAAGAAAATGTGCCCTTTAAATTGTGTGCTCCCTTAAATACGCAATTTTCAAATATTGTTTTATTATATTTAAACGGAAAGTGATTTGGCCTACGCTCAATTAATTATATTAAATATACCTGAGGATAGAATTAAGTACTGGAAAGAGCAATGAAGTTGTTTTAAACTAGGTGGAGAAATATGGGTAGTTGCCCATGTTGTCTAGGTAATTTATTCTCAACGAAATAGGGTGTCAACACACTGGTACTGCGAATTTGGTTTCAGAAAATGAACAGAAGTTGAAAAAAAGGCCGAAAATACAGTAAGTAAGGGAATAGGGTAAATCGGTGTTCATTGGAGAATCTGCTTCCATTTGCGTGTGAACTTTCTCAAGAAATTCCTGTTCAATAGTTGAATATCATAGAAAAATTAATTAACCCGTTGACCAAGGTAGAGTTTCTGTTCTGTGAGGTACATCGATCACAATATAAGATCAGATTTTGCCCCGTTTGTAGATCCTATATAAACAGGCAAATGGAAGCATAATTATTTGCCGTTAGGCCACCAGCTGACTCAAGCCAAATATAGCAGTATCAAATTCTTTGTTTTTAAATTAAAGACTTGAAGAAAGTGAAATTGTGTACAATAAGCTTCGTCTCAAATTATAATGAAGAAACGTTTAATTTTGGTGATAACAATACTGGTTGTAGGTCCATACAAAAAACCTTATTGTCTTTGGAATTCTCATTTATCGCTTCTTGTTTTTTCCTGATGTAAGGCGAATTGTTCATCAGATAAATTTCCAGTTTTGTGTGCTACATATGCGTCACAGTCATCCATTTTTGTCCGGAAAAGTGACAAGTTCATTTCTTCAAAGACGTGGTGAAACTACGCAATGGATAGAAAAGAGTCTTTTTTTCTGTTGGCACCAATTTTTATAAAATTTAGAGTGCAGATTGCCAATTGCGCTCCAGATAAAGCTTTGCCGATGAAGCTCGACAGTAATGAGACTCAATTTTGGGAACTTCTTAAAAATAACATTTTAGCTTTTTGTTTAAATCTGTATAGCCTATACAGATTTAAACAAAAAACTAAAATGTTATTATAGCGCTCAACTTCTACAAGATCGTGGTTTCAGAATAAATTTTCGGCATTATTTTCTTTCCTTTGCTCTTCTTTATTGTTGACTTGAACATTCTGCTTGTTTAACCAATCGAGAATCATAAGTATTCAAGAACATTTGTTTACATACCTTATTCCGCTCTTCATTTAGTTTAAGGTGATATGTTAAAGACTCGTTAATTAATAAAGAGATGTAAACTTTTTTCTCTTTCCAGCCATCTCAGACCAAAAGTGAGTGAATATAGCATGTGTTTCTTCCTCGAAAAACGGCCTACAACGCAATGATTTGCCCTTCAAAGACGCTTTGCAATTACACGGTTCTTTAATTTTTCCTTTTTCTCCGAGTTTTTCTCTTTGAACGTGATATCTTTTCATTCTCCATCAATTTTTTTTGTCTACCATTATTTTCCCATTTCTCTTTTAATTGTTGCCCGGTTATTTTCCCAATCTTCAGTACGCACCATTGTCTTATTTTCTTTATTTTTTTCAGTGTTTTTATTCGCCTCATGAGTTTCTATTTCAATCTCAGGTTCATAGTCGGGATATTCTGTGGCTTTATTTGCCTTTTTCTCTTTTATTTCCATAGTTCTTCTACAAGAGTTTCAAACGATATATTTGTGGTAGTATGCTCCATTTCAATAATATCAAATTCAAAATCGGGATTTTCAGTAACGGTTTCTGTTAGATAATTCTCTATTTCATGATCAAGGACGTTGTTTTCTACCCATGGACTATGGTCATCTTGTTCGTTAAGTATGTTACTAAATTTTTCTACTTCATCACAAACCGGTACAGCGTTTAAGTTCATCAGATTAGGTAGTTCGGTTTCTATCAGTAAGTTCTGGAACATCTAGTAGCAGCAATTTATTGGTTAATGAATTTGAAAAGTCATTATTGTTACCAAACATCTTTTCTTGCTTTGTTGTCAGTATCGACGATGAGTAATTCAGTCTTGTTTTGTTCAACATTTGTTTGTTGTTTACAATTCGACATACTTTTTGTGTCCTTTTTGATATGAAAGCGTGAACCTTGTAAAGTCCTCGTCACCATTACTACATCATGAAGTTTTAGCTTTTATTACAAAAACTCCACTATTTCACAGAAATAATTGAAGTTGGATATATCAACATAATTGTATAATATTATTTACATTTCAATGGTAACTGTTGTTTTTAGTTTTAGAAATTTATTTTATTGAACTTCTCCCCGAAGAAGAATTGGGTGTCCTAGTCAGAAGAAATCTACATTCACGCTGGTATCCAGCTAGTAACCGGATCTTCGCGTGGTATCATTTCTATCTAAGATTCAGCTCACAGCTACCATTTTACATGCTCGACACCTTGAAGAGTCAAAAAAATATAGTGCCACCGATCCAACATTCCTCTCAGCTTTTTATACGGAATATAAACTGCAAGAGGACCGAAGAATCACACGTAAAGCAGCAACCTCATATATGGTGGAAATATTCAGTTGGGTCTGTTGTTTTTTCAGACGTAGGGAATATGCTCAGCTTTCGGTGTATAAATCTTCGTATTATATTTAAAAGTCCCTGTCTGTCTGATACTACGCAATAGAGTTCTCGATGACTTGGTCGACACAAACAATAAACAATTCATACATAAAATTGCAATTTAAACATTTTAACAAAGGCGATTATCGAAGGAGGATTTGAAATTGTATAATTCAAAGATTAAACATTACGAATTCCTTTGGTAAAAACAAACCGATGCCGATGATGGATGGTTTGGTTTACACCGTTTCCTGTGTAGGTAGTACCTATTATATTTAATCCAGAGTTTAATATGTGTATTAAAATTTAGACAACAAGCTTTATATTATAAATATCCCAATTTTTATGATGAAAAATAATATATTTATTTACATATAAAAAGTACCAATCAAGTATATAATTTTTCTAGTTTTCTTCCTTCTGGTGTAAACGAGGTGAATGTGTTATGTTATGCTGGTTCCATCATAATTCATATCGTTTAGTATCTCGACACGAACGTCACGAGATCATACAAGAAATAAACATGACCGATCGTTTTAACCTTGACAATTTACATATAAAGTATCTGGTATAATTTGTTGCTAAAATATCCATTATTTGTTAAGTTTAAGTGGGACGGTAAATAAACAATTTAATTGGTTACGGTAGTAATTTATGGTTTGCCTGGTTAGAAGTGAAAAATTATTATATTTTTGAATTAATTTTGTCAATATTATATACAAGGGCAAATTTATTTGACATATCCATGAAATAATGGAATAATATTCTACTGAACTGTGGCAAGGACACCCTTTAAACATACAGTACGCCTGGTAAATACATTTTACCAGGGAATGCATAAATTTGGCATGTGTCAAATTTTTAAATGCTTCCAGATTTTCAGATAATCTGATGATGAATATTGGTTAAATCTAGTTTAAATAAGCATTAATAAAATGGCTATAACGTTAGCAATTTATGTGAAAGAAATCAGGAAAACAAAGAGGTACATCGATATTATAAACATTTTAAATTATGCACCTAAACATTTTGTTGATATCATTATTATTGATAAGCAGTAATCAATATCATGTCGAATGTTTACTTATTAGACAAATTTGTACACAGTTAAATTATAACTCTGTCGTTATTGCCTGATAGACATCGACAAGTCACTTAACATCATGTTCGGTGACCTCGTGTGCCGCGCCCATAACTGGAGCATGCTGCGTAGTTTGTCGCTCTCGTCTTTTATTCCCATATAAAGGCGCCCCAATAGTATTTTCAATACTAAAAATTCTTGGCTCGGAGAACCTCTCTACCTTTCTAACCCTAATTAACCAGAATTGCACTTGTCTCTTCACTATTTCAAACTAACCTAAACCAACCATAGCTAACCAAAACCAATCGAAACAAACCAACACACATTAACCCAAACTAATCAAAATCAATCCATACTAATCAAAACTAATCCAGACTAATCGCTTGTCTTTTCACTATCCCACACCAAAGTTTACAGAATTAAAAATATAAGTTGATTCTCTCCGCTATCGTCAAATTCCACACCGCCCCTCCCCGCCTGCCCGGTAGACTGGTGCCAGTCTATAGTGGAGAGCTAGGTAATTTAAGTTTATTTTAAATTTGTTTACGGTCCGGCGTATAGGGTGAGATTTCAAAAATAGCGGTTTGTTTTTGGTGGATTTCTGAGTAAAATGTCTAGTCGAAAATCGAAATATTTGTTCGTTGATTGTGAAAGACGAATGGCAGACAACATATCGCTCTTTAGGTGCCCCTAAAGGGTAGGTATGTATTAGTTTATTATAAGCTTTTATTTAACTTCACTTGTATGTTTGGGTCAAATCTCGCAAGTTAAATGTGTCCTACTTCCCATCAATGTTCAATATTAATATCGATTTATAGTGAGTACGATAGAGTATGTAATAAAAAAAAAACTTGCAGGTGTCGAGCCTGGAAAAGTGCCTTAGAATTTATAGGATCCCACAAATATGCGAATGATACACCAATGTAATGTTATAGCCGTATTAGAATGTGTGGTTTGCATTTTAATGAAAACAGTTTTGCAAATTCTTCTAGGAGCTGTATACATTCATATTCATATGCTGTTCCATCAACCGTGTTACCAACTAAAAAAGGTAACTTTTAATCAAATTTTGTGCATTTGCAAAATAATGTAAGATGGGTGCAAATATAGGTCTATCTAAAAGTCTATTACCTTAAATTTTGTGCTAATTAGTTATTGTGGTAAAATTAACGAAATATAGAAATTGCTAAAATGTAGACAATTAGTTTTGCAAGACTTTTTCCAAAATAATTTGTAAAGTCTTGCAAAACTATGATATAGTTCATCCCCAAAATAACTTAAAATAAAGAATTTTGCACGAGGTATTAAATTTCATTCTTGAAGTAAAAAATAATATATTTTACAAATTTTATTTAAATATGCAATCGTATTTACCGTAATTTCTTGAAAATATGCTGTATAAGATCTGTACCTTTTCATCTTTTTTTGTGACTTCACAAAATATATTTTTCAAAATTTTAATGAAAACATATTTCATTATTTAAATTCATCCATTTATTACTTACTAAGCGGGAAATTTGACTATATGTTGCCCCATAGCGCTTTGACCGAAGTAAATCGCGTAAAACTCGGCTCTTACTGCCTCAATACCCCCTACATTTTTTTACGTCCTCGGCTCGGCTTTGATATGACGACTTCATTGAGTGCACCAACTAATAATTCTGTAAACTTTGCCCGAACTAAGCAAAATTAATCGAAACTAACTTTATTTAACCAAACAAGCGCAATGAGACAAGCGCACTACGCGCTTGACCAGCGCCACTTAACAGAACAAAAATTATCCCTACTAACAAAACACAAAATCTATTAAAACATATGTGAATTTAAAGATTTTCCATAACATATTCCATATAAAGAATTTGCGCGAAAAAAATTGTGCATGTTTAAAGAGCAAATTACTAGACAAATATATAGAATTATCCAATTTTCATCTCCATAACAGATTTCCGATATTCTACAAAATAAAATTATTTTTTTCATTAATTAGACATCTTCCGATAAAAGTAATAACACCATCTTATTTAGTAGGTTTTTCTGGGCCGGCCTATAGCAAAAAAAAATAATAGGAAAATTATCCAAAGACAGGTTTTAGTTAAATTATGATATATAAATGGAATTTTCTGGAAAACGAAACGCAGAAAATATCCTGTCCTTCACCTAAAATGGGTATTTTGTTATTACAGAAGGTTAGATTTTATCTTAAAAAGTAATTTTATACAAACATTTTCTGGCGGAAATGATAATTTATGGAAATATTAAACATTTTTACCTACTAAATAATTATTAGTAAAGGTGTTTCAGATAAAGTGACTATTTCGTTATTATAGAAGGTTAGAGTCCATCTTAAAAAGTAATTTCTTACAAGAATTTCTTGGCAGAAATGATAATTTATAGAAATATTGAGTTTGGGTTAGTTTGGGTTAGTTTAACTAATTTAACTAACCCAAACTAAACCAAACTAATTTATTTATTCTTATTTTACGAGATAAACTAACCAAACTAACCGAAAAATTAAAAAAAAAACTAAAAAAATATTTGTTGTTGAAGCGAACGCACTATTGCGCTGTTATTTTTTTGCTACTATAACTAACCGGATTTAACTCAAACTAACCCAATACAACCTAAACTAATCGACATTAACCCATAATTTGCATAAATTTTCATTTCTGCCAGAAAATATTTGTATGAAATGACTTTTTAAGATGAACTCTAACTTTCTATAATAACAAAATAGTGATTTTATGTGAAGGACATATACCAAAAATTACTCCCCCGTAATTGTTTAGTATATGTCCTTCAGATTTAAGGTAAAAATATTCAATATTTCCATAAATTATCATTTCCGCCAGAACATTTTGGTATAAAATGACTTTTAAGATGAACAACCTACTATAATAGCAAAATAGTCATTTTATGTGAAGGACCCAAAGACATTTAACCTAAAAATGTTTTTGGAAGAACCTATCCTATATTAAACAATTACAAAAATTTTACCTCGAAATCTGCCATAGAATCCACCAGAAACTGCCTCTAATCACTAAAACATTTCTTCATTTCCCGATTCGGACCCATTTTCGGCATTTTTCCACCATGTCGTTTTTTTCGCAATTAACCTCAACGTCCTGTCATGGCCATTCGCACGAACAGCTCCCAGAAGCTATTTTGAAGGCTGCAGATGAGGTCAATTCAGACCTATTACCTAGCAAATCAAGAGAAAGATAAGAACAGCAATCCAACCAATTTTTAAGTTGGTGTAAGGAAAAAGGAGTGAATACCTTATTACGCTCTTTTGTCCTTCTAATGGGCGCAAACCTTCACTCCAGCTTAGAAGGGACTGGGCGTGAATAATCTCAAATTGAAAAGGAAAAAAGTTTTAATTTTGAGAATTTAAAATTAGATATTGAATGAAATAAAGAAATAAAGTATGTCAATGCATATAGGCGAGCTGTCGCCGCCGAGCGATAAATTAGGTCCTAGCTCAAATGCCGGAGAGTAGGGCGCAGGATGATTTATTTAAGGCGTCACGGGTTTTTAGACAGCTCAAGCCAGAATTACCCCAAAGTTGAAATATGGAACTCGTTTTAGCTTAGGCTTGGCGGCAAAATAAATGTATATCAAAAATTCGTTATTTATTTCTACCAGGAAAATCGATCCATTAAAATAAAAAAATAAGTTAGAAATTTAGATTAAATAAGTATATATTCCGACAATTTATCAGTAACAATAACGGAAAAATAATTACTCAGAAATTAATCAAAAATCAAAGTCGGTATAAAGCAAGTACCCCAAATTAACCGAAAACTAAAGTCGATGAGGATAATACTCAAAAATTAATCAAAGATAGCTTAAGTAAACGATGAACAAATATTCGAATATTAATCAAAGGTAAGTCATGAACGACTCAATTATTGAGCGCAAAATAATAAAAGAAACAGATACTTACTGTAATGGGATGGGCCTCTCCTATAAAGTCACGATCAAAAATAATCAATTAAATAAAACAGGTAAATAAACAAACAAAGGAATGGTTTTATTACCTAACAACAAAATATCACAGCTGGTCAGGTGGGAGAAAAGAAAATTAAGTTGAAGTAAATTTCAATAGTCAATTTTTAATGTTGCTGTACTCTTAAAGGTAGGCTTTACTAGGTGAAAATAATTCACATGCTTAGTCTAAGCAAATTCCGATATATTTAATTGTAATTGATGACGATCGCTTAAAGCATTAATAAAGGAACGTCAGTATTGTGTTGAAAGCCAGACACTGCGAATAACTTCTCGTTATAAGTAGGATCAATTAGCCCGAGTAATCACCTAATTAAAAACTAATTCACGGTTATCGAATCATGGTCCGTCACATATACCGTATAACTAACTAACTATGGCTATTCAGTTCAGTTAAGTTTCACTGATAACTGCCGCAAAGACAATATATAAATCAACTAGTTAGACCTGACCTTATTATAGCCATTAATTAATTACGGACCTTAACATATGGCAATTTAGTCCACGGTCAAGTTACCAGCAGGACAAAGATAATAAACAATCTGTTCGAGTAAAGAAAAGTCAAAGGCCGCAATAAAAAAGAAACAATTAAAAATAACGCAACGTCTACTAGGAAACTAGTAATAATCTGATCTACAGTTATCCAACGTATGCCAGAAATCGTGAAAATTGAATACAATAATAAACTAGTTCGACCTACAGCGTGATTGCGTCAGTCAATTAACAGTCCAAAAATAATAATAAATTCGATCCAACATCTGATTTATTATAAATCAGTTATTCAAGTATTTTAAACTTGATAAGATTGTCCAAAAATTTATAGTTCATTTAAAAGAGAATTCGAATGATTAAAGGTTTAATTAAGGAGAAAGAGGTTAAAAAGCTATTCTTTGTTCGAAAACAAAGCCAAAAAAAAATTATAATTAGAGATCGTAGTTAATTACACAAATTTGCCGCAAGTCGCAACATCAATAGATGAAAAAGAAAATAAAATAGAAATTGCTCACTTGGTCGATAAGTAACTCCTCAGGCAGCTCCCAGAAAGTACTGCTCACAGTATGAAGCTGACTTCCTTGACAGGCGTAGCCAAGGAACACTCTGTCGCTAACGATGCTCGTAGATAACGAAGAACAACTCGATTGGGGCAATAGGCCTCACAGTAGGTAGAAATAAACCCAACGGTACTAGTAACTCCAAAGCTAGCCCCCGGTGAAAGAACACATATTCAAGGTTCCACACATAACGCTTAATGGACGAGCATTATAACTCGGTGATCAAAATCAACCATCAAGGAAAAAGAGAAATCAGAATTAAAAAAAAAAAACAATAATTTCCCTGTGTAGGGGGGTAGCCAGTTGCTTAATGCTAGACGGCTTTTAGTTGGGCAAGTGGGCTTCTGTACGAGATTAAAAAGGGAATTAAAAAATCTGCCCACGTGTGTCACAAAATGATAGCATTCACAGAGACAGACAGACGAAAAAAATATTAAAAAAAACTCAACTCACCTTGCAATGCAGCTCTCAAATCCCACAAAGGGCAGTTTCAGACACCAACACTTACGAAAAGAAAAGGTACAACTAAAGACTGAAACTGTTAAAATGACCCGGTCAGGAAAATCCCATTAACAGGTGGACATCAAAACTGACTCCGACCGGCATCTAAAATGACTGCTTGACTCGGTTCGTCGTAAAAGAGTGATCCAAGTGACCGAAAACCGAAGAGCAGTACTGCACGAAGGTTCTTACCCCAAAAGAAACTCGCTCAACCAATGAACTTCCAGCAGGGTTGATAACATGTTCCCCTCAATAATTCATCCAAGTGAATTAAACGATAAAAACCTGGGATAGAATTTCCCAGTTTTCCAGGGATAATTAATAAACTGCGCGCGCGATGAAACTTGGTAACCAATCCGAAATCAGTACGTACTACGGAAATATTAGAAGGTCATCGATTCTAATTTCGCGCGATAAATTCAATTTGTTTCGCATTTTTTTAGAGTGAAATGAGCTGCGAAAAGTTATTGATTGGTGTGGGTTTTTTCGTTCTTCGTCCTTTATTATAAATATATAATATTAAATATAATTAAATATTAAATTCATGCAAAATTCTGGCTTCCTCAACAAACTACTATAGGTAGGCGGATAAATCTGAAGTCTGTATTACTGTTCGGTGGGCTTTTAAAAGAGTTCTAGGGTCTCGGGGAAGTGTATTGGAAAAACGACTATTTATATTCTGAAATAAAGCCCTTAGCACTACATGTGGTACACTGAAAGACACAGCCCACGATCTGATACTCTTTACAAACTCTCTTTCTGCATTGGTTATATTAGAATAACTTTCCTCATCCAATTCATCCAGTTCTACTTCCCAATTATTTATTGCATCTTCTTCTTCAAGACTCCTTGGCTCAGCCTCCTGAATAAAAGCATTTTCATTGGAACCACTTGGTTCATCAGTATTACTTGAAGCAAAAACTTTAGGCTTATCTGAGTCATCTTTCTTTATAGAGAGATCTAGTGTATCATTATATCCTAGGATATAATGGTAGCACTTCTAAACTTATCTGTATTTTTTCTATTTACTTATTTGTGAATTTGACATAATAAAGCCGGTGTATATAGTACCTATCACGACAAGATCAAAAGTAATAATGGCGTGTAAAAATGTCTACGTTTTATGAATGTATTAAGGAACGTTTTTGCTTTTTTTGTTTTCTAATAATTATTAAATAAAGCTTCTATTATGACAGTATTCATAATAATTATATAACAATTTTTTAAAGGTACCATCTGGGTGCAATATGCTGTACTCAGCAATAATATCAGAAAGAAAACACTAATAAAATAATTTTATAAATATTTCGCATAGCTATAATAAAACAATTTTTTAGATGTTCACAAACGAATGATCTAGTATCAGATAACACCGGTATACATATATTATAAAACGAATTTGTTCGGTAGCTAAAATGTCGTATACAATCTGCTGTATAAACGTTTATAAAACAGTATTGAAATTAGTCGTAAAACTGTTATGTATTAGTTCTTACGACTAACTTATAAAGCAAAATTATTCTCAAAAGCTTAAATATTTCACTTGCAGTTTTATTAAAACAAAATGATGTTCGAGGAGCTATAATAAAGCATTTATAAAATAAAATAGCACCGACAAATAAAAATTGTAGAACAACTTTGCTAGTTGAGTTACTATACTCTTTGAAAATATCTATACAAAATTTCATGTGATAGGTTGAGTAGTTTATGCGTGAAAGCGTAAGAAAAGAACAATCACATTCGCATGTATAATATTAGTTAGGATTCTTTAATAATACTTACTGGCAGCTTCAATCGTAGTGGATTAATTCACTGCACAAATTCGACACGAAAATCTAATCACTACCACCTACTCATCTTGGGGCTGCATACTTTGATTTGGGAAAGTCAATAACCTAAATTTTAGAAGAGGTCCATGACTCAATATTGTTTTAAACGTCTGGGCATCTGAATAAAGCGTCACGCAAACCAGAGCGGTGGCTAGCGCGGGCGCAGTAAAATACTGTAAGTGTATTTGCCAGATCGCTTCTATTTGCGGTCTTTAATTAACTTACACGTACAGTATTTCAGCGCCACCAAGCCCGCCTCCGCTCTGGTTTGCGCGAAGCAGCGTCGCGCAAACCAGAGCGGAGGCGGGCTCGCAACCAGAGCGGCTACAATACACATAGGAAGTCAATTGATAGCATTCGCTCATAACAAGAACATCGCAATAATAAATTTTTTATTACGCATGCATCATAATCAACGATTATCGCACGCTGCAGCGTGCTTAAATAGTTATTTGTGTATTTAGAGCGCAAAGTAATGGATTGCCGCTTGAGAAAGAATGTTACTGCGCGACGCGTAGCGGAGCGCAGTAATCTTTCGAAAACGGCAATCTTACTTTGCGCTCGTAAAACACACAGAACTTTTTCTATAGCCGCATTTTTTAAAATTAAATGCACATTTTTCTCTATACTTATTCTGAAATTTGCAAATGAATGTCAGTTTTGACATATTATATTCGGGCTTCGGGCATATTTAGAACAGGATTGCCAGAAACAAACTGTAACAAACGCACGACTGTCATTTATTTATCTTCGGTTTCCATGACCATTCATAGCACACTCGACGGAAAAAGTGAGAATTTTCTTTTCCATGTTCGCGCTAGAGCGCAAAATAAGGATCCACGGCATTCGTCGATTTTGCGATTTCATTTCAATTTAGTAATTAGTCATTTTGCGCGCGGCTGTAGAAAAATGATGTTTATGATGCACCTGCTTTTTCAAAGGTTGCTATAGAAACATTTGATCATGTCAAATGTAACAGATTAATATATTTGTCAATATATCCATTAAGTTTAATATTTAAAACATTTTTGAGATTATGATGATTCGTAATAAAAAATAGCGTATGATATACGTGTATAAGAGGCCTTTAAAGCCCTTGCGACTTACAAAACACTGCGCTGCGCGTCGTGTTTTGAAATATGTCGCGCGTGCTTTAAAGGCCCTCTTATACACTTATATCATAATATACTATTATATGACTCTAAGAATGATAGAAGCTCATCAAAATTGTTTCTAACACTTCTGATATTAGCATGTAATATATTGAGCTTTTTGTTACTTATGTTTACTTTATTTGTAATGCCTGAAGGGCCAACGGTGTCACTAGAAATATCACAGTTAATCGATTGAAGAAGTTGGGCCGTTGCGTTGGTTCCTTAACCAAAGTTAATTTTACCTTTCATAAACTCCAAGTGGTATTTGTATGTTGGACATTCACTGTCAGTCAGTTGCTTCATGGCCAAGGCTGTGGCTTGTTTTATACTGTTGGTTTGATATTATTATTATTACCTCCACAGTATGCGCATATAGTCTTATTTGTGCACTCTGTATTGTTGTGATAGAAACCATTACATTTGAAATATTGACTTATAGATAAATTTTCATAGACTGAACATCGTTCCCATCTAATATACAACTTTTTATAGAACAGTAGTTTTTTAAACAAACCAGGAGAACACTGCGAAGATGATTTTAGTATCTGTTTTGGTTTTTTTGTGTATGTTATGTTAAAAATATCGGTTTCTGAGAAAAATGTATTGATTTCTTATTCAATCGCATTTACCGGTGTCTCCGCTGTATCAGAATAGCCAATTATTCTAATTTGGGGATTTTTTAGTTTAGTTTCTTCTACTTCATAATACTGCTGTACAGGGTGTTCACCCATAATGTCCCCCCCCTTTAACTTTGTTAATTTTTAAGCTACAAAAAAAAATTAAAAACAAAATTGTAGGGCTTTTAATGTAGTTTTTGCACACGTAAAGGAAAAAACAAAAAATTATAGAGTATACAGGGTAGATCAAAAAGAAACATTTTTTTAAATCTAGCCCCCATTTATTATTCGATTTTTCGATTTTCCATAAAATTCTAAGGATTTTTAATATAACACACTATATGCCTATTCCTAATACTCTAGGAGTTATTGACAGTTGAATTCGCTACTTTGTTTTGTTCTTTTATTTTTTTATGGGAACAGCCACTTAAGAATATAACTTTTTTTTTAGCTTTTAAAGTCATTGAGGTGTAAATAGTGAGTTTCCTCAATTCGACCTCATTGCTTCGAGTAGTGCTTTTGTAACTTCTGTTTTAAAAATGATTAAAAGAATTATTATTATAATTAAAAATAGCGACTTCACCTGTCAATAACTCCTAAAGTATTAGGAATAGGCATATAGTGTGTTACATTAAAAATGCTTAGAATTTTAGGTAAAATCGAAAAATTTAATAAAAAATGGGGGCTAGATTTAAAAAAATGGTTCTTTTTGATCTACCCTGTATACTATACAATTTTTTGTTTTTTTCTTTAGGTGTGCAAAAACTAGATAAAAAATTCTACAATTTTGTTTTTTTATTTTTTTTGTAGCTTGAAAATTAACAAAGTTAAAGGGGGGGGGGACATTATGGGTGAACACCCTGTACCATTTCGTGTTTAAGTTTTTGGACGTTCTTTATATCGTTACATATTATAACTACAGCACCGGACTTTGTATGTTTAATTGTACTGATGCCAATATTGAGTTCAGAGGGATTTATATATTTTATTATATCTTTCTTAGTTTCTTCGGCCTCTTTAGGTTTAATAATTAGGCTTGGTATGTTGGTTTTCATTTGGGATACAGACGACAGCTGCTTTTGCTGGCCAACAACTTGCGAAAATAATGGCTGTGAATGACGACTTAGGTTGTGTATTTTTTCTTTAAGTTCCTCTATTTCATTTTTTAGTAAAGATATAATCTAATTTTTATTTGTTATTGTTTCGGTTTTACTTTGTAGGTACCAGATCATTCATCAGCCGCAGTGATACATAATATTTTATTCTACTTAAAATATACTCGGTTGTTTCTGGAGATATTTAACAAAAAAAAAACCCTTGCTGGATCCTGCTTTAACTTTGAAAATAAGTGATGATATTCACCATACATCAGACGGCTTCTATTTATCGAATGTACTCCATATTTTCTCTTTCTAACGTAAAATCTACGTACTTAAAATGCTGAACTTTCGGAAAAAGGAAAAGTTTCACGGCATAATTCGCTGACTCCACACTAAAGACCGATCTCTCTGAATCCAAAGTTGCTCAAGTTGCTGCAGCCATCTAGCCAATACCGCCAACGAAAATTCTACATCGTAGTAGAATTTTCTTTGGTACTGCTAATCGCTGAAAAGTTTTGTCGCTCGCCGCTTGTATCGTAGCAGAGTCCTCAGAATTTAAACTGGCTAGCGCCTGAAAAAGCAAATACTGGGTACTGGGGGTTATTGCAAAATCTGCCATAAGAATATTAACATCAGTTCAGGAAAATAACTTGCAAAACGTCAATAATTAAATATGTGTTTTTTTTTTATATTTTACAATATACTTCCTCTTACTAAAACAGACTTTTATCCACAATCCCGAAACAGAATATTTGCACTCGGCGCGCGTTTCGCTAACCATGATAGCATCATCAGGAGATGATTAAAACTAAAATTAAAATCTACCTAACTCTCTTTTATACTACTGTTTGCTTAATCAAGCGAAACTAAAAAAAAACCAATCCTGAAATCCCACTAGTCACGCTTGATCAACTAATACAATGGACAATACGGAATAGGCCCTCTATCTCTATTTAAACTATTTTTACATTTAATAATTTCCAGACTTTCATATGCGTCTAATAATCTCCTATCAGTTATATTATGAATTAATTTTAAATTTTTAATTGTTATTCTATGATTATTATCAAAAGCATGCTCGGCAACACTTGATTTTTCTGTTCTACCGTACTTTAAATGAGCTATATATTCCTTGAATCTCGTTTGTATAGATCTTCTAGTTAGCCCAACATATTTTTGGTTACAATCCATACATCCAATTTCATATATTCCACTTCTTTCTAATATTTCAATTTTGTCATTTGGACCACCTAACAATTTCTTAATGGTAAACTGAGCCTGTTATACTAATTTTAAACCTACTTCATTTAAAACTTTTGGAGTCCTCTAGTATACTGAGGATTATACGGTATCGAAATATATTTTGTATTTTCATCCTGATTAACGGAAGAAGTGGAATCACGAATGGTCTTTCTACACAAATGCCTATTAATTAGTTTATTTATTAAGTTAGTATTAAAACCATTAACTTTCGCTATATTCCTAATTGTTTTTTTTTTTTTCATTATTAAATCTTTCTCTGCTAAGAGGAAAATTAACAAAACGATGTACTAAAAAATTAAAGCTGGCCATTTTATGTCGCAGTGGAAGGAGTCATTAGGAATATATCGGTTAGTGACAGTATTTTGTCTGTAAATATCAAATTCTAGTGTGTTATTATCGTTCCTAATCACTAAATTATCCAAAAATGGTAGATGACCATTGTTCTAGATTTTATAAGTAAATTTAATGGTGGGGAAACGGTTGTTTAGTTTTGTTACAAAATCTTCAACATTAGCGGTTCTTGTGTCGAAAATGCGAAAATGTCATCCACATACCTGTACCATACCCTTGGAAAATATTCGAACTCCTGCTTCATTTCATTTTTAAATTTAGTCATGGAAAGGTTAGCTAAGAACGGCGATAAACAGTTGCCCATTGCCGTGCCTTCAAGTTGTTGGTAATAGTCATTTTTGTATTACAAATAAATTTGATCCATTCAAAGTTTGGTTAAAGTTAAATATTCTTGTTTGATTTCGTTATCAAAACTATTCATCTCAAGTAATTCACCAAGGTATGTCAAGATCTGTGGGATTGGTACACTAGGGAACAATGAGCTAAGATCAAACGAGATTAAAATTTCACCTTCATTAAGAATCGTATCTTTAATTTTGTTTATGAAATCTAAGGAATTTAGTACTCCTGAATTCTGTTGTTTTATAGGTAAATTTTCAAACTGGTTTGCTAGTCACTTGGATATATTATTAGTTGATGATCCTATTGCCGAGACTATGGGACGCATTGCCTTCCCAGATTTATGAATCTTGGGAAGACAATATAGTTTCGGCATAATAGGATTACTTACAGATAATTTGTATCTAATGATCAGAAATAAGGTTGCTACATTTCTTCAAAGTGTTTTTAACTTGTGTTACCATCTTAGATAATAGGTTCCTTCAGATTCTGTTATAGGGCCCGGATTCGATTAAATTATCAACCCGTTGAAAATATTCGCTTTTGTCTAATATAACAACATTATTACTTTTATCAGCTTGTAGGTAGAAAACATCTATCTCCTTCAATCTCTTGATTAAACTTTTTCCTTTTCCAGGTCGAGAGTTAACATTATTATTAATTACATTTCTTGAGATCCGATTTCTGTATGCTTAGTAGAGTACAGCTTTCTATATTACCTACAATATCAAGTAAGTTATCCTTTGGTGGAGGCAATGCAAAATTCAGACCCTTGTTTAAAAGATCCAATTCAGCTTTATCAAAAGATTGAGTAGATAGGTGTTCTACAATGTTTACGAGTTCCTCTCTCTGAGAACTATCAGACTTAGGTTTAATTTTCCTCAGGAAAGGAATACGTGACTAGTGGGATTCCAGGATTGGTTCTTTTTAGTTCCGCTTGATTAAGCAAACAGTGGTATAAAAGACAGTTAGGTAGATTTTAATTTTAGTTAGTCTCCTTATGATGCTAACATGGTTAGCGGAACGCGCGTCGAGTGCAAATATTCTGTTTCGGTATTGTGGATAAAAGTCTGTTTTAGTGCATGTTGCCGAAGGTCCCAAACCCCAACGTACTTACACTTAATTTTGAAAATTGTGTTACTTTTTCTTGTAACCAAATACCAAAATTATTTAAAAATTTTAGTGTTTCCTAATTTTTCTCGTAAAATATTAAACAGCCAAATTTATAATAATATACCTACTGAAATAAAATCTTGCTTCAGTGTGGACTGTGGACCCGGCGTGCGTCAAAAAGAAAATTATGTCATTATGATTGGCATTTTAAGTTCTTTACACAAATATAGAGCACTATGTAAAAATCGACCTCCTATTGGTCGATCCGCATCGCTCGCTACGGGGGCTCAAGAAAAGGAAACTAACCAGGTGCTAACCCAATACATACCCAAAATCAAGGAAAAAACTGTTTATAAACATAATCTTAAATAAATAATAAAAAAAGAAACGGGGTTTGAACCCTGGCCGTCCAGGTGAGACCCAGCTATCTAAACCTCTCAACCACCAGAGCTCTTGCCACAAAGTGATTACATCACGAAGACACTCAACTAGCATTTATGGTGGCAGATACGTAACTGCTACTATCAAAGTCACTACAAAGTGGACGGTGACCATCGGCGGCTACGGCGTATATTCGTAGCTGCTAAGTAACTGCGACCAAAATGGGGAAAATTTTTGTGTAGCCGGGTAGTGTATTGAGTAGTTTTTGCCACTAAAAGAATTACTATGATGTGCTACTATAAAGTAGCCTACTGGTGAATGCGACTTATCTGTTACGAAGCTGCCTAGTCGCGGGTTCGTGGCAGGCAAGTGTTTTCCACCGACATGTGGAACTTTCGTTAAACTGTTAAACTTTATTTATTTATCAGAGAATCCAGATCCTAAGCTCAGGGACGGCTTAAGACTTCTTGAGGCCCTGGGCCTAGATGTAAGAGGAGGCCCCCTTGTCTACGGGGAGGGGCTGCCCCACCCTGGGCCCGCTCCCACCCCCTTGGCGAAAATTTTCGTAAATTTCAAGGTCATTGTCAACACAAGGTCATAACTATTGCAGAACTTGAATTTTTTAGGAAACCCGGGCACACTTAATATAAAACCAAAAGCATAGATTAATATTGGAATTGTTCTTCAAATAAATATTACAATTATTATTTTTTCCGTTAAAAGTTACTTAAATCTGTCTCCGACCATGTTTTATCTCCTTCAAAAACTACACATGAATAAATAGCAATAATAAAATAGGTAATTAATTTTTTTTATTGCATCCAAAAATCCAAATGCAAAAGGCAACTTTCCGCAACAGATATTTCTTCCATTGCGGGATTAAAAAGTTTACCGGCTCTCTGGAACGGGTAAACCAGCGCCTTTGCCAAATTAACACGTCGGATAGTCTTGATCGGCAGTGAATTGATTAAATTATAATTGTTTAAGATTTAATGTAATGTACCTCTAATTTGTGTGACATTGCGATTCTTTTTAATTCATATTTTCTTTGTA
>MU193685.1:6549-22414 GCA_016904865.1 Pissodes strobi | reverse complement strand
TAAATGTTTTACCCAGTATTTCGCTGGGTCCTAAAAATATGGGTAATCCTGCAACATTGTTAACATTCTGGGCTACGTTTGGCGTTGCGCCCACTGTCTAGAGAACGAAGTATATTGGCGCACCTTACAATTCCTCCCTGGTCAGCGCAACCAGTAGCGTTCACGGTCTAGGAAGCGTAAAAATGCACCCTGGACATCCTGTAATTCAAATTTATTTATTATTTCCTTTCATTTTGGCATTTTCGGGCGTCTCTCTAGCGTTATAAGATCCTTTACAGTCCTATGGCACTATGCTATATTATCCGCTTCTTATTGGTGGGTTAACGTCACTTCAGAGTACTGTTAACTCTTCACGTATGGCTCTCTTCAGGGTACGGGGAGATTCCGGGAGTCACTAGAAGTTAGGCCATACAACCGTAATCAGTGCCATAGATGTGGCAAGACTGGACACTTCAAAAGGGACTGTTGAGTACAAAGATTCCAAGAGCCAATAGAAGATAAGCCACATAACCGAAATACATCAAATCAGTGCTATAGATATGGAAAGACTGGACATTTCAGAAGGGACTGTCGAGTACGGATATTCCGGGAGCCAACAGAAATGCCTTGAAAAACAAGATTAAAATAATTCAACATTAATTATTAGTTTAAGATAAGCTGCGAACATGAACAAAATAAAAAGCTGCAAGTTAAAAATGCGCTTCCACCATAGCTTATCACATTCTGGGAGATAATATAAACCAGGATTCGACATTTGCTTGGGTGGATTTATTGAACCTATTATCTTATCCCATGTGTACCATATCTCGTCTCGTTTTTCGGGCAATTTCCAAATTTTAGCCATTTAACCATAACATTAATAATAGCTCCATCTTTATCCAAAGATGTTATAAATCCAGGATATATATTTTCTTTCTTTGTAAATAAATATAGCATATTCACCAATACCCCTTGTAACATCTTTTAAATCTGATTTATTAAATCCTTGTAACTTTTGTTAACCCCAAGGCACCTCATGCAAGTTTTTCTTATTAAACTCGATTTCCCCTCAATTTCTTGGACTTAATCGATATTATCATCGGACGAATCTTCATATTGTAGTAGACGGTCATCAGATTATCCATATTCATCAACTGAAATATCTCCCAACGTATTTTCTTTTTCAGACTATTTAGCACTTGTTGAAGTGCAGCATATAGGTTGATTTAAATCAGTAAGAGCAATTTCAGGATAAACAATGCTTTTTCCAGGGAGAGCTTCCTGTCTTTTATCCTGCAAATATTGAATAACTGGATTCTCAATGTTAGGCGCTTGTGGAATATTTGTATCACTACTGGTAGGCGAGCGAACAGCGCAGGTACTTATAACCCTCAAGGTTGCAATGGTGAGCAGATTTTATGATATAAATAGTCAAGCGAACCATCAGTCCGACAGGCTTTTGTCTCTCACCTATTTCGCTCTAATCATTGCGACAGTTCACAGAAACGTGGCTCTGATTGTTCTATCAATATCCCAATCCTCAAACCCAACTGCAGAAGTGCAGCTTTTGCTGGGGGATATCCGTCTAAAGTACGAATCTACGACAGATCTGTCAAAATTCTAAGTCAAGTGATTTTTAAAGTTAAATGGTTACAGTGCCTTAAAGAACTGAGTGACATTAATATAAACTAAGAACACTTAAATAATTACCAAATTATATAACCAAGCCCAGCGATAAATTAAAACACAACACCGATCTTAAAGAACTTTATTATAAAACAGGGACCAAGACCTATAGGCAATTCAAACCATACCTCAACCGAAAGGAGATGCGTGTTTTAGTAATCGGGTACAGTGTAAATTCATTAAGTCATTGACTAATAGACATTGGTATTGCTTTACCGAAGTGCCTTCTTTATTATCTCTTCTCACCTGACGTAGATCGATCCCTAATCTGAGCTACATATCCTGCACGCCATCCAAGGCGTGGCACCACGGATTACTGGTCGTGACAATATTAAGCAGAAGCTGCAGAGGCTCTTTTTCAAGGTCAGTGTAATTAGGAACTAAGAATTTTTTGGAAGATATTGAATCATCCATTTGCTCCATTACTGCCTTTATCCCAACTTTTGTTTTGGAAAACAAGGCACAACTGTCACAATGAATTTAATATGTCCCTTAAGTATAGTTTAAATACTGGCATTTTTTTAAATTCTATTTTTGAATTTTGTTCTGAAAACCGACATGATATAATTAATAAAATAATAAACAAGTTAAGGTTAATGTTAAGCAACCCGGTCAAAGCTTCAAGAAAACTAAATATCCCCAAAAATGCTGCTCCGTTGCCTGTGCTTTTTACCGCCTAGCTAAGAATTTCATCATTTTGACTGGTGGAAGCCATTCTACAAAGGTTAGGGATTCATGATTTAGGTAAGTTCTACGTATTCTCTCCCTAAAAAAAATCACAGTTCATCGCAAAGATGCAATTGGGGAGACATTGAAAATGATGAATAAAAAAGCAAAAATGTGATTTGTGTTGTAATTCAAATAGTTTTTAAAAGCAGAATTTAAACAAGTAAAACTACAAACACAAGTGGTTAAAATATATATAATTAAAGAATTGCATTTTTAACATTAATATTAAACAGTATCATAAATAAAAAAAATAATAATAAAAAAAGGTGCAGACATGAAGATCTAAAAAATTACCCTC
This sequence comes from Pissodes strobi, assembly GCA_016904865.1. Taxonomy (NCBI): domain Eukaryota; kingdom Metazoa; phylum Arthropoda; class Insecta; order Coleoptera; family Curculionidae; genus Pissodes; species Pissodes strobi. Next base: position 19,722 of record MU193685.1, on the reverse strand, counting down.
CCCTTCTAGATACGAAAATCTATTAATATATAATTAGCCATACTGTAATATTTTTAATTTAACGTGTTCCGATTCGTTTTAGTCCGTTTCGATGCTTTTGGTTATTTTTAGTTACTTTTGGTTAGTCGTTGAATCAACTTTCGGTTAGTTTCAGTTATTTCCAATTTATTTTAGTCATTTGAACCGACTCCGATACGTTATATAACTAAATTTATTCTTTTTGGTTAATTTTGGTTAGTTTTAACGTACTTTAATTTTTGCAACCTATTCCCAGTGGCGGATTTACCCTAAGGCCCGGTAGATTTTAAGTTGATAATAAAGTAGTTTCATTATGTAATCTATATGGTGGATGCTGAGAAAGGGGCGGCCGATAGCTTGGGGCCTAGGGCGGCCGAGACTGCAAATCCGCCACGGCCTATTCCGATATGTTTTAGCCCTTTTAGGTGCTTTTGGTTACCCTTGGTTAGTTTTGGTTAGTCATTCAGTCAACTTTCGATTAATTTCAGTTAGTTTTAATTTATTTTGGTCATTTGAACCGGTTCCGATACGTTATGACCAATTTTGGTCTTTTGGTTATATTTGGTTAGTCACCAAAATTCTCTTAATTTGGGTTAGTTTTAACTTACTTCAATATTTTAAATCTATTTCGATACGTTTTAGCCCGTTTTGGTGCTTTTAGTTACTTCTGGTTAGTCATTAAAACAACTTTCGGTTACTTTCAGTTAGTTCCAATTTATCTTAGTCATTTGAACTGATTCCGATACGTTGTAACTTTAAACGGTTTTGGTTAATTTTAGTAAGTGGGTTAGTTACTTATTTAAATATTTTTAATTTATTCCGATACGTTTTAGCCATTTTTTTGGTGATTCTGGTTAGACATTGAATCAGCTTTCGGTTAGTTTTAGTTAGGTTTAATTTATTTTAGTCATTTGAACCGGATCCGATACGATATTACCAACTTTAATGTTTCTGGTTAATTTAAGTCAGTCGCCAAAATTCGATTAATTTAAGTTAGTTTCACCTTACCTGAACATTTTTAATCTGTTCCGATATGTTTTAGCCCTTTTTGGTGCTTTTGGTTAGTTTTGGTAAGTCATTGAATCAACTTTCGATAAAGTTCAGTTAGTTTCAATATATTTTAGTCTCTTCAACCGCTTTCGGTACGTTATAAGCAATTTTAATGATATTGGTTAGTTTTAGTTAGTTGCCAAAATTCGGTTAATTTGGGTTAGTTTTAACTTAATTCAATATTTTTAATCTATTTCGATACGTTTTAGCCCGTTTTGGTGCTTTTAGTTACTTTTGGTTAGTCATTCAATCAACTTTCGGTTACATTCAGTTAGTTCCAATTTATTTTAGTAATTTGAATCGGTTTCGATACGTTATAAGCAATTTTAATGATTTTGGTTAATTTTGGTAAATCAACAAAATTCAGTTAATTTGAGTTAGTTTTAACTTACTTTAATATTTTTAATCCATTTCGATCCGTTTTAGCCCGTTTTGTTGCTTTTGGTTAGTTTTGGTAAGTCAACAAAATTCAGTTAATTTGGATTAGTTTTAACTTACTTCAATATTTTTAATCCATTTGGATCCGTTTTAGCCCGTTTTATTGCTTTTGGTCAGTCTTTTAATCAACTTTCTATAAATTTCAATTAGCTTTAATATATTTTAGTCATTTCAACCGGTTCCGATACGCTATAAGTAGTTTTAATATTTTTGATTAGTTTAGGTTAGTTACCAAAATTCAGTTAATTTGGATTAGTTTTAACATACTTTAACATTTTTAATCTGATCTGATACGTTTTAGCCTGTTTTGGTGCTTTTAATTAGTTTTGGTTGGTCATTCAATCAACTTTCCGTTACTTTCAGTTAGGTTCCATTTATTTAAGTAAGTCATTTGAACCGGTTACGATACGTTATAATCAATTTAAACATTTTTGGTTAATTTTAGTTAGTCGCCAACATTCGGTTAATTTGAGTAAGCTTGAACTTATTTTAATATTTTTAATCTGCTCAGATGCGTTTTCGTTTTTTTTTGGTGCTTTTGGCTATTTCGGGTATAAGTTTTGGTTAGTCGTTCTAACAACTTTCGGGAAATTTTAGTTAGTTTTAATTTTAATAATCAATTTTATTGTTTTTGGTTAGTTTTGGATAGTCCCCAAAATTCGGTTAATTTGGGTTAGCTTTAACTTACTTTAATATTTTTAATCTGTTCCGATACGTTTTAGCACATTTTGTTGCTTTTGGTTTTTCAATCAATCAACTTTCGGTTCATTTCAGGGAGTTCCAATTTATTTTACTCATTTCTACCGGTTCGATACGTTATAACCAATTTAAATGTGTTTGGTTAATTTTCGCTAGTCGTCAAAGTTCGTTTAATTTGGGCAAAGAAAATGTAACACCATAATATTCTTTGATTTGGGTTAGTTTTAACTTACTTTAATATTCTGAATCTGTTCCGATACGTTTTAGCCTTTTTTGGTGCTTTGGTTAGTCGTTCAATTAACTTTCGGTAAAGTTCAGTTAGTTTTATTATATTTTAGTTATTTGAACCGGTTCCGTTACGTTATAACCCAAACTTTACTAGCCCAAGGCATGCCCAAAATCAAGAATAAAACAACTTTGAAAAATATATGAATTAGCACGTAAACATGCGTGAAGCCTCAAAATTGATGTGCCTAGACGCGAATGGTAGAAAATCTTAAATTGACGGAAAAAGTGTAAATTCACAGAAAAAGTGTAAATTGACAGAAAACGTGTCAATTGACAGAAAAAGTGTAAATTGACAGAAAAAGTGTCAATTGACAGATAAAGTGTAAATTGACTGAAAAAGTGTCAATTGACAGAAAAAGTGTAAATTGACAGAAAAAGTGTCAATTTTCCTGAAAATATGTTTATATCATATACAAACTACAGTGAAAAAAGTTGCTACCCGAATAAAACCAAAAGAAACGAAAATAATCAAAGAAACAAAACAACTAATAGACTTAAGGCGAAACTTGAACAGGAACTCTGATGAATATAGACACGTTAACAAAACCATAAAACGGGAACTCAGAAAAGACAACAGAAACTACAATACAAGAATAATAAGTAATATAATTGAAAATAATAAAAACATGAAAGTACTGAGAAGAGCACTATCAAGCGGACAACAACGTATGCATCGATCACAGATAACTCAAAAGTCATCGAAGATTTTTATACTGAGCTGTACGAGTAAGAAATGTGAAATCCAAAACTAAATGTACCCGAAATAGCAATACAAAATGTCAACTCTGAAGAAATACCTGAAGTCACTATTCATGAAATCCGGCTCTACAACATATGAAAAATGGTCGTTGCCCAGGAGAAGACCGAAAACAGTAGAAATGTAAAAAATGGGTGAAGACCTATTACTTAAAGCCATTCAAGTACTATTCAATCAATGTATCATTAAAGGCAAAATACCAACAGGTTGGAAAAATGCAAAAGTAATAAAAAAGGCGATACCGCTGCCATAGAGAACTATAGACCAATCAGTCTATTATCCTATCTATATAAGCTGTTCGCAAAAAATCCTCACAAATAGACTCACCAACAAACTAGACTTTTACCAACCGGTCGAACAAGCAGGATTTAGAAAGGGCTTTAGTACTATTGACCACTTACAGACCTTACGAACATTGATCGAAAAATGCGAGGAACACAACATACCATTACATCTGGGGTTCGTAGACTTCAAAAAGGCTTTCGACTCCATAGAATTCTGGTCAATATTTGAGGGACTAAACAACGCAAGAGTAGACTCGCGGTACACGACTCTATTAAAAGATATCTATAAAAATGACATCATGCATGTTAAAATGGACGAAACAACATCGACAAGAAAAATACAACTAGAAAGAGGTGTGAGACAAGGTGACACCATCTCTCCCAAACTTTTCACATTGGCACTAGAAAACGTATTTAAAACATTGAATTGGGAAGAAAATGGAATAAAAATGGATGGCATATACCTCAACCAGCTGCGCTATGCAGATGACATAGTCATAATAAGTGGAAGCAAAATTGAACTCGAGTAAATGCTGACCGATTTTGCCAGAGCCTCAAATGCCATAGAACTACAGATGAACTACGGAAAAACGAAAACTATGTCGGGCAGCCAAATACAATTTTAAATAAACGGACAACGTATACAAAACGTACAAGAATACATTTACGTCGGCCAGGGCACCAAACTAGGAAAGCCCAATCAAGCTTGGATGGACGGCTTACAGAATGTTAAATCACGTACTCAGAAATCAAGAAACACCGATCAATTTAAAGAGAAGGGTATGGAAAGTCTGTATTCTGCCGGTGCTGACGTAGGGAACAGAGACGATAACACTAACTCAAAAAAACGCAACCAAGCTCAAAACAACACAGAGCGCTATGGAACGGTCAATTCTTGGCATAAGTCTCAGCGATCGAATAAGAAAGACAGAAATTAGACGTCGCACAAAGGTCATAGACATCATGGACAGAATTGCAAAACAAACATGGAGATGGGCCGGACACACCGCGAGAAAACCTTCGGAACAGTGGGTAAGCAGATTCATACGATTGCGACCTAGAACATCAAAAAGAAATATAGGCCGTCCACAGAAGAGATGGTCAGATGACATAAGGGTAACAGCCGGTAGAAACTGGCTTCAGGTTGCACAGGATAAAAATATTTGGCATAACCTAGAGGAGGCCTATGTCCAGCAGTGAACAGGCTAAAAGAAGAAGAAGTCCCATTTTTGTATTTCTTGCTAGAACCTCAAATAGTACTGAATCTTAATTATCTTTGGTGGCTCGCCTTTCAGGGACGCCACTGGATATTTTTGATTCTTTAAAATTTTTGGGATTGCCTATGATCAAAAAAGTATTGTTTTAAATAAATTCATATAAATTTTCCATTAAGATAATAAAGGTTGAACACCAATTGAAAGACAAGTATGACATTACTTAAATAAAGCTTTATATGAGTTTAGTTAAGACCGAGTACAAAAAAAATAAATAAATTGAACACGTGGGCTAAGGACTCGCCATCAAAGTGAAATTTATTTTTCTAAAAAGTTCATGATTGAATATGCCTAGCAAGACATTATACTCAAGCAAAAATTTATATGAGTTCAGTTAAGACATAAAAACAATTCTTTGACTTAAAAAGAAAAACACTATCTATCAGTGGCGTGTCCGAAAGTTTTTCCTTGTTAGTTTTTGGTAATTTTTTCTGGTTAAAGAATAGGTTTTATATTTTAAATGAGCTCATGTGACTTTTTGTTTAAGTAATGTATGTCTTGCTACTCCCTCATGTTCTAAAGAATCTTTATTATCATAATCCAAAATTAAACGCTACGTTGGTGGCCAGCCTTTCGTTGTTTGTAGGGTTTGGCGACAAATTTAGAAGGTATCTTTTAGCACAAATCATGCAATTTGTATAAAATAAGACAAATTCATGAAGACTCATTATTACGAATAACAAGACATTACGTAAACAAAAATTCATATGATTTCAATTAAAACATAAAACCATTCTTTGAATTAAAGGGAAAACAATACCCCCTAGTGGCGTACCCGAAAGTTTTTCCACATTAGTTTTTGGCAGTTGTCTCTGATCAAAGAATATCTTTTATATTGTAACTGAACTGAGCTTACCAATATTCCTTCGTCGAAAATTAAATGCCATGTTTTCTGGCGAGCATTTCGGACCCGCCACTGGATATTTTTCATAATTTTAGGTTTTTTGGGGTTACCTATGATCAAAGAAATTTTGTGTCAACTCAATTCATATGAATTTCTAATTAAGATAATAATATAATAGCATTACTTAAACAAAAATTCATATAAATTCAGTTAAAAGACGAAATCCATCAGTGGCGTATTCGAAGTGCATCACCATTAGCTAACCTTTCTGGTACGCCACTGGATATTTTTGATTCCTTTAAATTATTTGGGGGTTGTCTATGGTCAAAGAAGTTTTGTTTTAATTAGTATGAATATGAATTTTCTATTAGGATAATAAAGATTGAATGCGAATTGAAGGACAAGTAAGACATTAATTACTTAAGCAAAAATTTATATGCGTTTAATTAAGCCCGAGTAGTGGCGATCCCTAAGGACTCGCCATCGAAGCAAAATTTATTTTTTTAAAGAGTTGATGATTCAATAAGCGTAGCGAGACATTACTTAAGCAAAAATTGGTATGAATTCAGTTCAAACATAAAAGCAATTCTTTTACTTTAAGGGAAAAACAGTATCTCTCAGGGGCATATCCGATAGTTTTTCCTTGTTAGTTTTTGGCATTTTTTTTTTTTGGGTTAAAAATAGTATTTATATTGTATTGTAACAGACTGCATACGAAATTTTGCTTAAGTAATTTATGTCTTGCTAAAACTTCAAAGATTGTTGAATCTTTATTGTCTCCATTCTATTTAGTTTTTATTTTTGGGATTCCCTAAAAACAAAGAACAGTTTTGTTTTAACTAAGCTCCTATGAATTTTCCATTAAGTGATCCCTTGAAGAGGGCAGTTAGTTTTTGGCTATTGTCTTAGGTCAAAGTATATTACTTAAGTGATATGTATTTTTGCTTAAGTAATGTATTTCTAGTCCTTCATTTCATATTCAATAACCATTTTTCCAGAATTTATTTTAGCTGGACAAATCAATTGTTTGACTGAAACTTTCATTTTATGTCCGATCTTTCCCTCCTCACGTATAATAGTTTGTATTTCCTGTGACTTGGGTGATATCCATATTATGTTAAGTAGTGCGAAATAATTTTTATCACTTTTTAATGTAAATGTTTGCGTTTAAGTTAGATAAAGTTCCTGGTAGCTATGCTTACCATGCTTCCAAGAAACTTAAGGCAAAGATTGCATTGATGCAGTTGAGCCACTTGCACATCTTGCATATTCAAGCCAAGCTGCAGAAATTAATTAATTCATCAAGGCAGACCCAACATGTGACTCGAGAGGTCGATGCGGCAGGTCCGGCATTTTCACACAATGGCCGCCTATCAGTGGCAGTGAGAATAACAGCGATTGTACGAAATGTGCCAGTCATTTGAAGGCGAAGAGATGATTACCAGGGACGTACTAAGATACATTTAATGTTAAACGTCAAAAAAACTCAAAAATGATATAAGCAACAATTTTATTTATAATAAGGGTCTTTCCCGTATTGTGACCAATATAGGTCAAATTAGATTTTATTCTTTTAAGTAAAATAAATGTATTAAAATATATTGTGTCTTTTAACATGTATATTAGCTGTTTGCTTATATGCCATGCTTATTATTTTTATTTTAGTTCTTTTGTAATAAAATTTTGCTTCACTGCTTTAATATGAAAATTGCCAATATGATGCGAACTTTTTGGAAAGCTGTGTATAATTATATTTTAGGATCTTATCTCTTGTAGTTTTAATTTATTAATAAGTATATTAATTTTTATACAGAGTCTTATATGCAAAAGGTTTTATTTTCTGTGATAATATAGTTTCTTTTAACGCTTATTGTGCCTTTTTTGATATTTTAATATTTGCTTTTATTTTAGCTGCATTCTGTTACATTTTTTATTTGTACCTTAAATCAAAAATTGCCCGTATGATGCAAACTTTTTGGAAAGCTCTGTATAATTATATTTTTAGGACTGTATCCTTTTAGGTCTTATTAATAGGTATATTAATGTTTATACCGAGTCCTGTATGCTAAGGGTTTTAAGTTTATGTGATAATATAGTTTCTTTTAACACTTATTCGTCCTTTTTATGCTGTTTTAATATTTGTTTTTAATTTAGCTGATTTGTGATAAATTTTTCCGAACTTTTTGGAAAGCTCAATATTACCTACTATTTCTGAGATTTTAAATTTGTGTCTTATTATAATTATCCTTTTGATACTGAGCCTTATATGCATTCAAACGGGTTTGTTTTGCTTATGTGATAATTTAATACCAATAATTATGATTTTAGCATGGATATTAGATGTTTGCTGCTGTGTCTTGTTTGTATGTAGTCTTTATTTTAGTTGCTTTGTATTAAAATTTTGATGAACAATTAACTATAGAATTTGCCTATATGATGCGAGCTTTTTGAAAACCCCTGTATAATTACATTTTTAAAATTTTTGCCTTATATATTAGTTTTATACCGAGTCTTGTATATGAAAGATTTTAAGTCTCTGAGATAATTTAATTTTTTGAACACTTATTCTGTCTTTTGTACTATTTGAATGTTTTATTCTATTTTAGTTGCTTTGTAACGCGTTTTTTGCTACTAATTGCCCATATGTTTGTTTTGTGTCTGTGATAATTTAGGGTTCTTTTAACACTAATTTTGTCCTTTAACATATATATTAACCGGTTGCTGCTGTTTTATGTATTTTTTATTTTAGTTGATTTATAATAACATTTTGCAGTACCACTTTTATATGGAAATTGCCTAGGGCGGAAACTTTTTGAAAAGATTTGCATAATTATTATATTTATTGGATTTTACCTTATTTATTGAAGACACATAATTTTTAAATCGGCCCTTATATGCTGAAAGTTTTAAGTTTGTGTAATATTCTAGTTTTTTTAGACATATTGTGCTCTTTGTGCTATTTTAATGCCTTGTTTTAGCTGCTTTATCATATTTTTTTCTTTACTACCTAAATTTCCAATAATGTGAACTTTTAGGAAAGTTCTGTGTAATTAAATTTTTCAGGTTTTAACTTTGTATTTTATTATAACTTATCATTTTGACACGGAGTCTTGTATGCATTCGAGCATTCAAAATTGTTTGGTTTGTTTCTGTGAAATTTTAGGATTCTTGTAACACTAGTTGTGTCTTTTCACATGTAGTTAGCCTTTACATAGAAATTGTCCATATGATGCGAAATTTTTGGATAGCTCTAATTGTATTTTTTAGATTTTAGCTTTTCGGATTTTATTTTCAGTATATCATGTTTACACCGATTCTCGTATACGAAAGGTTTTAAGTTTCTTTGATAATTTACTTTCTTATAACACTTATTGTATGTATTTGTGTTATTTTTCATGTTTGGTTTTATTTTTTTTGCCACTTTAAATCAAAAATTGCCCATATGATGTGAAAGCTCTGTAAATATTTATAGATTTTAGCTTGATATCTTATTCTAATTTTAATATTGATGAGTCTTATACGCATTACAGCATTCAAAAGTTTATTTTGTTGCTTTGATAACATAGAATTCTTTCAACACTACCTGTGTCTTTTAACATGTTTATTAGCTGTTTGTTACTGTGTTTATGTTTATCATTTTTATGCACTTTATATTTTAGTTGATGTGTGTTCAAATTTTGGTTTTGTTTGTTGTGTTTATTTTTATTGTTTTGTAATGAAATTTTCCTGTAATACTTTTGCCTAGGAATTGCCTATATGAAGCGTACTTTTTGTATAAGTACATTTTTAGTAATTTAACTCTTCTAGTATTACTAAAAGGTATATAATTGTAATACCGAGTTTTGTATGCGGAAGGTTTTAAATTTCTATGATAGCTTAATTTATAATAAACTTTTGCTGCAGCATTTAATATAGTATGGTATAGCATAGTGTAGTGTAATATAGTATAGTGTTGTATAGTATAGTATAGTATAGTATATTATAGTATAGTATAGTATAGTATAGTATAGTATAGTATAGTACAGTATAGTATAATATAGTATAGTATATTATAATATAGTACATTATGCCTTTATTATGCGAACTTTTTGGAAAGTTCTGTATGAATATATATTTTAAATTTTACCTTTTGGAGTCTTATTTTAAATGTATTATTTTCATACCAAGTCTTGTTTGCAAAAGGTTTTAAGTTTCAGTGATAAGTTTTTTAAACACTTAATTTTTATTTTAATGTTATATTTTAGTTGATTTCTGATAATTTTTTCTTTACTCCTGAAAATTAGAAATTGCTCATAGGATATGTACTTTCGGAAGAGCTCTGGATAATTATATTTGTATTATAATTTGTCATTTTGATTCAATGTTATTTGCATTCGAACATTCAGTGGGTTTATTCTTTTCTCTGATAATTTAAGATTATTTTAACACTAATTGTGTCTTTTCACATGTATATTAAATGTTTGCTGCTGTGTCATGCTTGTTATTTTTATGTATTTTTTATTTTTATTGTATTATGCTCAAATTTTGCTTATGTATGTAGTTTTTATTTTAGTTGCTTTGTAATAAAATTTTGTTGTGTTACTTTTATCTAGAAATCGCCTATATAATGCGAAGTTTTTAGACAGTTCTGTACAATCATATTTTTAGGCTATAAGTTTTTTGAGTATTGTTAATAAGTATAAAATTTTTATACCGAAGTTTGTACGCGACATATTCTAAGTTTCTCTGATAATTCATTTTCTTTTAACACTTGTTTGTGTTTGTTTAGTTTTATTTGAGCGGATTTGTGGTAAATTTTTCTTCCCTACTTTAAATCAAAAATTGCCCTTATGATGAGAACTTTTAGAAAGCTCTGTATAATTATATTTTTGGTATTTTATTATAATTTGTCATTTTGATATTGAGTTTTATGTGAATTCGAGCATTCAAAAGGTTTGTTTAGTTTCTGTGATAATTTAAGATTTTTTAATATTAATGGTGTCTTTTAGCATACATATTAGCTGTTTGTTGCTTTGTCATGTCTATTATTTTTATGCAATTGTTATTTTAGTTGTTTTGTGTGAAAATTATTCTTTTGTATGTGGTTTTTGGTTTAGTTGCTTTGTAATAAAGTTTTGCTGTACCTACTACTTTTACAGAAATTGTGTAATGATGTGAACTTGTTGGAAAGCTCTGCTTAATTATCTTTTTACGATTTTTGTTTTCGAGGCTTATTACCGAGCCTTTTATGCAAAAGGGATTAAGTTTCTGTGATAATTAGATTATTTTAACACTTATTGTGTCTTTTTGAGATATTTTAATATTTGGTTTTATTTTAGCTGCTTTGTAATGAAATTTTCTTTATTACAGTCAATCAAAAATTATGTGAACTTTTTGGAAAGCTTTATATATTATTTATTATTATTATATTTCTGATATTTTAGTTTTTATTTGTTACGTGTTAAAATTTTGCTTTATTACATTTATACTTAAATTGGCTATATGATGCGAACTTTCTGAAACGCTCAGTACATACAATTATATTTGTATACTTTTATCTTCTGGTGTGTTATTATAATTATTTATCATTTGTATACCTAGTCTTGTGTATTCGAAAAGATTTATGCTTCTGTAATAATTTAGTTTCTTTTAGCACTTATGGTATTTTTTGACATATTTTATATTATAGGTAATTGTGGCAATGCCATGTTTATAATTTGTATGCAGTTTTTAGTTGATTTCTGATAAAAATTTGCGCTACTAAATCTGTTTCTTATTATAATTTATCATTTTTATATCCGGTCTTATGCATTTGAAGGGCTTTACTTTTCTGTGATAAATTAGTTTCCTTAACACCTATTGTGTCTTTTGGCACGTATATTTCCTAATTGATGTAATGTCATGTTTATTCTTTTCAGGCAGTTCATATTTTACTTACTTTTTAATAACATTTTGCTTTCCTACTTTAATGCAAAAATTGCTCATATTATGATGTGAACTTTTTGGAAAGATCTATCTAATTACATTTTTTAGAATTTATCTTTTTGTTCCTTATAATAATTTATCATTTTTATATCGGGACTTATGCATTTAAAGGGTTGTGCCTTTCTGTGATAATTTAATTTCTTTTAATACCTATTGTGTCTTTTGACATGAATATTTGCTGATTACTATTATGTCATGTTTATTATTTTCAGGCAGTCTTTAATTTATTTACTTTCTAATAACATTTTACTTTCCCATTTTAATGCAAAATTTTATGATGTGAAAAATGATGTGAACTATTTAAACTTGCCTATCTAATTATGTCTTAGAATTTTTCTTTTTATTTCTTAATATATATAGCTTATCATTTTTGTATCGGATCTTATGCATTCGAAGAGTTTTGCCTTTCTGTGATAATTTAGTTTCTTTACCACCTATTGTGTCTTTTGACATGGATATTTGTTGATTGCTGTTATGTCATGTTTATTTTATTTCTTTTAAGCAGTTTATATTTTACTCACTTTCTAATAATATTTTGTTGTGCTAATTTAATGCAAAAATTGCTCATATAACGTGAATTTTTTGGAAAAATCTAATTTTTTCTTAAAATTTAACCTTTTGTCTTTTATTATAATTTATCATTTTTATATCGGATCTTATCTATTCGAAAGATTTTACCTTTCTAGGATAACTTAGTTTCTTCTAAGAGCTATTGTTGACATGTTTATCTGCCGGTTGCTGTTATATCATGTTTATTTTATTATTTTCAGGCAGTTTTTATTTTACTTACTTTCTAATATAATTTTACTTTCCTACTTCAATTCAAAATTTGATGATGTGATCTTTTTAAATAGATCTATTTAATCATAATTCTTCGCGTTTATCTTTTTACCTCTTATTTTATTTAATTTATCATTTATACAGGGTGTTTCAGAATTGAATGCTAATCCTTAAGGGTGATAATCTTTGAGTGATTTTAAGGAGAAAATGTCATATGAACATAGGTCCGCAATCGCCTTATTTTTGAGATACAGGGTGTTGAAAATTAAAAAAAAAATCTGTTTTATCCCAATATTTCTCAAACCCCTATAGATATTTCTTTATATTTTGCTAGGTATTAAGTACGTATAAAAATAAATTTTTTAAGCAAAAGATTTTTTTCAACTCCAATCAGTGGCTAACATGTCCTCTTATATTTTTAAACGAAAAAATGAAACGCCACTGCTTTTTTAAAATAAAACTTATTTTCGCAAGCTGTTATTATTTCTTAATAAGAATGTCCTCTTGACTTTTTTCTGTCCGACGAACAGTTTTCGATTAAAAAAATAAAATGCATTTATCTGCACGGTCCTAATTCCTAAATTTTGAATAATGTAAATTAAAGAAGAATATTTTTCTTTGATCACTTATTACAATATTGAAAACTTAGGAGTTAGGACCGTACAGATAAATGCATTTTCCCATCGTCCTCCCCCAGGCTGGAGAACACCAAAGTACAAAGTCTGGAGCTGATCAATGACAGTTTGTGACAAGAGGGGCTGCATTGTATTGGCTGGC
>MU193684.1:12104-22420 GCA_016904865.1 Pissodes strobi | reverse complement strand
AGGGCAATCTCGATTTATTGGAATTCATGCGTCGATAAAAAAAGCGTACAGCATTGAATGATTTGAAAAATTCTTTTCTTAAAAAGAAAAAGCACTTTATTACATCACAAGTGCCAAAGATGCGCTTTGTCTCTTAGGCGTAGCTGGTGAAAAATATTGGCCTGGTGGGTTTCTGATGAATATGCTTGAGGCTGCATCAAATGGGACTTCAACAAAGCCTTAGATTAAGATTTTAGAAGCAAAATCCCAAAATGATTATGCAGCGTAGCTTGAAGCGTAACGGTTTTCGGTTTTAGGAAGATGTTTCTATAATGAATAAATTCCTAAATTTGTTTATCAATTATTATTATTATTAATGAAATACAAGAATTATAAAATCTAAAAATTGAAGATTCTGTCTAACTGCTGCATTTTGGCAATTATTCCCCTAACTAAAGCTGCATTACCCCTCTGAATAGCAATAAGAAATGAAGAAGACCGAGGTTCATTTGTAAAAAAAATCGTGGTACAAATTTCCTTGATGAAATATCAAGGAAGGTACTTCTCCAGATTATTCGGTTTTCCAGTAGTAAAATATTATGTGGTGACATGTCGCGTTAGTATGGTATGCTGTGGTAGATAGAGGGGTCGTTCGGCAAGATTTGTCCTTCAACACGTCGACTACAAATAATATTTTGTGTATACTATTCTATTTTACACGAAAATTCCTATCTCCTTCGAGAACCTCAGAATATTTCGAAGGTTGAACTTTGATCTCCCGGTGCCACAAGGGCATTTTCGAGGTGTCTCAACCTTTAGCGAGTCAGTGCTTGACACTCGCAGAGTAAGTGCTCTGACGGTTCAGCCCTAGTTTGGCAGAATCTGCATTGTTCATCAGTGGTTTTTCCCCATTTTCTTGAGGTGGTACCTGCAGGAGCTATTTTTTTGTAGCTTGTGAAGCTTTTTTCTGTAGTTAGACGAGTGAGAGACGTGCCTTTTGGCCTGTCTCTACCCAGGGGTATTGGTCCATGTGTCTCTTTCCGCCTTTTATCCAATTTCTGAGTTCATTCATTACGAGTCCTCAAGTGATGCCACAGAATGGTTCAGGTCCGCAAAAGGCAGTCTGTGCACCACTCCGTGCGAGCTGATCAGCGGCTTCGTTGTCTTCCACATTCTCGTGCCCTGGTACCCACACTAGGGTGAGTCTGTTTCTGTTTCCCAGTTGATCTGCACCCAGCCGACAATCCCACATTAGCTGGGAGTTGATTCTGCTAGATGCTAGCGCTTTTAAGGCTGCTTAACTATCTGATAGAATATAGATCTTTGCACCTCTCAAGCCTTTTTTGGCGCATTCAGAGATGGCTATATTGATAGCATTTAGTTCTGCTTGAAAGATTGTGAGAGTGTTTCCTAAAGGTCCAGAGATTCGACACCTAGGTCTGTAAACCTCGGATCCCACTTCTTTTTTCATCTTTAATCCATCTGTGTACCAGACAAGAGAGAGGGGATCTCTCTATTTGTTTTAGTTTTTCCCCTGTAGTATTGCGGTCTTGAATTACAAATTCAAAGGCGCGATCAAAACAGAGCTTTGTTTCCAGAGTATCAGTTGGTTTGGTCATCGCTTCTATCTGGATGTCCTTTAGAATTTGAAGGTGACCAGTCAGGTTTCCTAACTTCAGTTTTTGTATCTGAGTGACTCTATACGCACTGGTCTGGGCCTCCTTTTCTATGCATGTGTGCAGCGGAGGGAGGCCAAGTAGGGTTTCCAGAGCTGCTGGGGAGCACGTTTTCATAGACCCTGTTATACCCAGACAGGTGAGCCTTTGTACTCTTATTAGCTTTCGATGTGTTGGTATTACCTATGTTTTTACCCACCACACTAAGCAGGCGTAGGTTATAATAGGCTTCACAACAGTGTTATAGGACCACCAGATGATGGAGGGTTTTAGACCCCATGTTTTACCAAAGAATCGTTGACAGGCCTAAAGCGCTGCCGTTGCTTATTTGATAGTTCTTTCCAGGTGTAGGTTCCAGGTTAGTTTCTGGCCGAGAACTATGCCAAGATACTTAACCACTTTTGAATGCTCTACTGCTGCCCTAGTCTAATCAAATGATAGAAAATAAGGGAAAGTTTTGGTGGAATTTTGAAATATTGTTTATATATGTTTTTTGGGTTGCGTTACACGAATATCAAGTTTGCTAACACAAATTTTGACCGGAAATGGGTTTTGTGAAGGAAACTCCCTTAAAAAAGGGCATTTTTAAAGATTTTATTGAATAACTAAAAACATATTCATGTTAGGTAAATATTGGTTATATTGAAGGAGAATAAAATTCCCTACATTTTATTTCCCTTGAGTTTTTTCTAGGATCAACGGTTCATCTGCGATGACGCAAAGTTAAGGGTTTCTTCACCAACGCGTCCTTTTCCTTGAAGGTCCGGGCTCTTCATCGGCATCTATAATATAAAAAGAGACAAATGAACTTACATATTGTTGTTTATTTATTATTCCTAGTTTAAACTCCCTTGTGTAGTCTCCTTTCCTTCTGCTGTTTGTTCAGTGACGAAGAAATCCAATTCCAATTCTGCCCCATTGAGATCGGCAGAACTTCATCTTCATCTATATATAGACAAATAAAATGGAATTTTAAAATTGGTAGTTGTTAATAATTACTTTAAACTGATACCTTGTATAATTTCCTCGTCTTCTTTCATTGGTTCGGTGACTAAGAAATCCAACTCTAATTCGTTCGCCTTCCATCTCATTTTCCGAGCTTGCAAGAAGGACTGCTGTATTATCGCAACTGTTTTCGCAGTTGAAGCACAAGGTACTGCAGCTAAGCCCTGCTTTTTTACAGCCACAATTTCTTTGGCAATTTGTAGTGCACTTACATGAGATAAGCTTCAATAAATCTGAGGGAGCAGATGGTAACAACCTAGTCACAGGTGCAAGAGCAGTTTTCGATTTTTTCCATCCCCACTCTTCTGGGTTTTTCTCGACACCCAACCATTGCTGGACCTGATAGTACACTCTTTGTACTATCAGCTGCAGAAGGTGGCAGTGATGCAATGTTTGCTTTGAGCTTGAACGCAGATTTTATGTAGGAAACATATCTCAAATGAATAAGCGAAGACACAGTTTTACCACTGTATCCGTATAGTGAAACCAGAAAACGTTCACCAGCATCAGCAACCATATCCTGAGTAGCATTGGAGTCTTTAAATACTTTGATACGGTCAGCAAGATATGGTTTTTTTGTCATGGAATGAAGGAACTTCAGTTTTTGTTGATTGTACAATGCCGATGTTGTATCACAACCACCCATTGCGTGCAAGAACAGAATATTATCAGCCATTAATGTGTCACTTATAGCATCAGTGGGAGAGAATATTGCAGTAGAGACTTTGTTCTTCCCAGGTTTCAAAAAGAAAACATTTGCGTGTTCGCAGAGACCAATTAAAATTACCAAGAGGTCTATATCCTCACCCACTATAATCACCTTCTCATTGGTTGGAGCCAGTTACAATGTTGTATTCACTATTAGGGTATCGGCATTTTCTTTGGCCTGTTTGCAAGAAATTCCTGCCGAAGTAAATCTCGCAATGAGCATTAATATGAACCGACTTTTGTTTCTCATGTTAGCAAGAAATCTCTCTTTTGCCATCGTTGGGATCATTGTATTATCAAACAGCATGTCAGCTGAAGCCAGTTTCCTTGATCTGTTCATAAGCTCTGCACTTTTTGTACCACCGTCGAGGCCTTAAGGGCACCCATCAAAAACAATTACTGCGTTTGATTGATATTTTGATTTGACCTATTCTACGTACTTTTCACAAATAGAAAAAATGTTTTATTCGTGGTCCATAGTACCCTATGTACGAGAAACCCGCCATCTATGACGTATTGAATTTGGTTACTTAACTGATTGTTTGCTAGTGGTTTGAATGCTTTATACAGAGTCGATATGGCTCCTTTTCGTAAATCATTATCAAACAGTGTTAAAGAAAAGGGACCTAGATCATAGCTCAAAAAATCCTTGAGCTGCTTCTCTGAATGTGTGGCAATGCTTTGGAACAGACTTGTTGGATTGATAGGTATTTGTTTTGTATCTGTATAGCACTAGTCACTATTTCCAGAGGTTGCACTCGATCGCTCCTTTTAAATTTGACAGCTCCGAAGTCACCACAAACAATTCTATCAATAGCTTGACTGCCCACATTCCAAGCTATTCGATCGTCAGCCACAATACCAGTGCTGATTGAATATAAAACGGGGTTTTTAGGGAATGCTGCACGCCTGATCCTTGTTGTCCCTTGTAATCCTTGAGTCTTTCAGTGCTACGTGCTACGTGTTGGCAAACATGAAATTCATGTACATCTGCCTATACAATCTAGTGAAACCAAATATCAAAACTACACCAAAACTTTCCCCTATTGGCCCTTTTTTAATTACCATTTGACTAAAGTGGGAATTTTAAGGTTGAACTTCCTTCTTTTTGTGAATGGGATCACTACGGTTTTGCTTGTGTTGACATTTAGTCTTTCCTGTGTACACCTTGTGCTGACAAAGTTGAGTGCACTTTGCACAGGTTTTGAGAGAACGTTATCATGCTTGCCTATTATTATTATAACTTTGCGTAACTTTGGACTTCAAAGTCTGCTTCAGTCAGTCTTACCAGTAGATCGTTCACAGCCAGAGAACAAAGCATGGGCGATAGATAATTTGGCAGCTTCTCTTGCAAGTAGTTTTCTACTTTGTCTTCAAATTCCTGGTGGTTCTAAAAATGTAGGTATATCTGCTGAAACAAGAGCTTTTTAGTAAGATCATTAAGACAGCTATCGCCACACCACCTCCCTGTAGTTAAGGGCCAGAAAAACACTGCCTCCTTACAAGCGCAGCTATGAAACACAAATAGGATCTACAGTTCTGAAAGCAACAGAAATATGGATCGATGCGAGTTATCTACGTGGGTAGCAAGAGTAGAAGAAGGTGAAGGGTTCAGTCAGGCATCACGACTCTTTTCTTGAGAAGCTAGTAAACGAGCTTTTATCTCACTTATAAAAAAAGGGCCTACACGTTCATTAAGACTTTCTGTTTATAAACATTCTGCCGTTTTAGAGAAAAGCTGTACGTCACTCTCTGCTCAATTTAATTCCCTACCCAAGAAAAAATTTACTTAACCCGCCTGGCTCTTTCCCACTCTCGACTTTAGCCAAATGAGCGTCACATAGATGAGCTTGACGCGTCCCGCACTTTTAAGTATATTTGTTTTTAAGCAGCGCAACTTGCCTTATTTTAAATCACTTAGAACTCTATAATTGGGACTCTATCAGTCATATCATTTACAGTTGGTAACGTTGCTGTGTCTTTGAGTGAGATTTTGCTAACAATAAAGAAATGTATTTATTTATTTATATATTTAATAACAGGATAAATATTACCTTAATGTTCACCCACAAACCACTATGTACACTATATTCACCAATTGACGAACAACGCCAACGTTCAATCGCTCAGTAGTAGATCTTCCAGCACAGGAGAAAGTTACTTAAAAACACTTACTAAGTCTCTTCCTAGCTTTTGTCTTCTATATACAATGTACTTAAATTTCTTGCAATTAAGAATGGCTCAATTGGTAGTGGATTGAAATTTGAGAAAGATATGCAGTCATATGCATATGGCATGACAGGGATGCCTTTGTGGAAATGCGGTTATTTTATACACGCAAAAATGGATACTAAAAACACGCTACGCAGGTCGCGTAGGTAGACTAATCTCCCTGTAGTGGAAATAGCATTTGTGAGAAACTTTATAAGCTTACTAGGCATCAACGTAGAAAACAGCATGTCTTCGCGTAATCACGTCACCAAAATCGCCAAGGCAACAGCACAAAAATAAAGAGCACTCTATAGAGCAAAAAAGTTACAAACACTTCATCAGCTCTTACTGCTCTATAAGGCCCAGCTAAGACGATCTCTGGAATAATGCTAAGCTCCATTTGAGGAGCTTAGCACCCAAAATACTTGCTCAAAATATTGGATTCCATACAGAGGAGAGTAGTCCGTCTTGTGGATGACCCACAGTTGACTAAGGACCTTGATAACCTCGAACATAAAGGATATTAAAGGCATTGAAGAAGAAAGAGATACATTTTGGAGCTCTATGGTTAAAGGACTGGCGGGTTCAATGCCGCATTTGATAATAAAACCGTTAAATAGTTACTACACGATCTCCCATTTTAGAGCAAGCCTTCTGAGGGTGCAGCCAAATGTAATTGCACGAATTCCACCCTCTTTCCTCTTCACAAATCAATCAATCAATCAATCAATCAATTTATTAATGTTAATTACAAAATAGTATCACACAAGTCATGTAAAAAAATATATATAAAACACTACACTACATATAAACTTACAATTACTACATTGCATCTTAAACACTTGAAATTAAAAAGTTAAAGAACTGTTAATAAAACAACATTACAACAATTAAAATAAAAAACATCTATACTTCACCAAGATCTGAGCTAAAGTATTCCTGGAAGGAGTAGAATGCCCTTGATAAAAGAAAACTTTTTATTCGTGATTTGAAACTTTCAGTTCCAGTAAACGAACACTAGCTGGCAGAGAATTAAAGAAGTTCAGGTCCAGATACCCAGTACCATCCCTGGTCCTCGAGAGCCGACGAAACCCACGCACAATATTGTCATGATGTCTGGTCAGATGATTGTGTACATTGCTGTGGAATTGATATTGGTTCATGTTCGATCTAATGTAACATAGGCACTGAAAAATATAGAGTGAGGGTACAGTCATGATGTGCAACTGCACAAAGCTCTGTTGCAACATTCTCGATACTGGAGCCCTGCAATTATTCTCACGCATTTACGCTGCAGTCCAAACACCAAGTCAGCATGTGAAGAGTGCCCCCACACCAAAAGTGCATAAGAAAGTCGAGAAGCAAAGCAACCATGATATGACTGAAGCAATGTATTTGCCGAAACACATCCCGAGAGATTTCTGATCAGGAAAATAACACCAGAAAGCTTACCACACAACTTGTTTACATGCTCAGCCCAGACCAAACCTGGATCAAGACAGACTCCGAGAAAAGTGACAAAAGGCTCTACAGGCTTAGGGGCTCTGTGTGACAGGGAAAAGTTCATGGTCTGAGTTTTAGCACTGTTGAGAGACAACCCGTTAGCCACAAACCAAGATTCCACTCTATTGTATATGTCAGAGACAATACCATCAATCTGTAGGGTGCGCATATATGTGAAGTAGATAGTTGTGGCATCAGCAAAGAGAAGCAACCGTACATCTGGAACAGCATTGACAAGATCATTCACATAAACAAGAAAAAGGGTAGGTACCAGAACCGAACCCTGAGGAACACCATGTTTTACCTGTTTTGTTTTTGATTGGTGACCATTGAAAAATACATATTGGGCTCTACCATCAAGATATGTCTCAAGCAGTCTAATGCTATCAGGGTGGAAATTGTAAAACTTAAGCTTTTGTAATAGAATAGAATGGGAGACACAATCAAACGCTTTTGTTAGGTCAAAAAATGAAGCAAAAGTATCACAACCTCTCTCAAACCCCTCTAGGACATGAGTGGTGAAAGTGTCTGTAGCAAGTGTAGTAGACCTACCAACACGAAAGCCAAACTGGTTTTGAAAAAACAAATTGTTGGTCTCAAAGTATTCTTTGACTTGTTGATTAAGTACTTAACAATCTGGAGAATATAGGCAATATGGATATGGGTCTATAGTATGTTGGTTCGTTCCTAGAGCCTTTACCCTTAAAAATGGGGACGACCTTCGCAGTCTTTAAAATGGATGGAAATATGTTAGCTGTAACACACGAGTTCATTATCTTGGTCAGAGGGTAAATGATTAAATTCTTCAATGACTTAACAATTTTAACATTTATGTCAAAGCTATCTTTACTTTTTGAGTTTTTTGTTTGATCAATTATACTTCTTACAGTATTATAGCTTACAGTATTGAATGTAAAGGTCACGTCTCTTGTGGGAGGATGCAATAAAAATTCAGAGAAACACTCCGATCTGGCAGGGAGGGTTGAGATCACCTCCTCGGCAGTACCAACAAAGAAATCATTTAGAGAGACTGCCGTCAGAGTATTGGAGGTTTTAGAAGATGAACTGGGCTTTTTACCATTGATGATCTGCCACATTGCTCCCTGTGGATTGGATGATTGATTAATAAAAGTGTCGTGGGCTTGTTTTTTGGATTGGAAAATTTCATGGCGGTAACATCTCCTATAATCTCTGATCATGTCCCTTGTGATAAGGTGTGGGT
The DNA here is from genome assembly GCA_016904865.1 of Pissodes strobi. Classification (NCBI taxonomy): domain Eukaryota; kingdom Metazoa; phylum Arthropoda; class Insecta; order Coleoptera; family Curculionidae; genus Pissodes; species Pissodes strobi. The sequence continues at coordinate 14,116 of MU193684.1, read as the reverse complement.
TGGCTTTATTGATGGTCACAAGAGCTTCCAACCTATCACGCATGTTACGGAGATTATCATTGAACCAATTGATAGTTGTTCTGCGTGGCCCTCCATATGAACCAAGCCTCGTCTTCAATGGAAAGACCCTGTCCACCGACTCTTGAATAGTCTCCATGAAAATTTCGAACCTCCTCTCAGGACCAACGGATTGATCTGACACAAATTCCCAATCACAAGACTCAATCATGTTATAAAGCTGCAAAAGGCCGGAGTCGGTTATGGGTCTGTACAGTATTCTTGACTTAATACACATGGGCCTCGTCTCAAATTGAATCACTATACCATCATGGTCTGAAAATGATGCAAAGTCACAGTACCGTACCTGAAAACCTGCAACAAAGTTGGTAAACAGATTGTCAAGACAGACTCCTTGCCGGGTAGCAAAATTGACTGTCTGTGACAGACCAAATGACAGGAACATATTGCAAAGATCTGTAACCCTTTTATTACTGGTGGAAAAATGAACATTAAAGTCTCCCGTCACAATGATTCTGATATTGGGATCAAGTTTACCTAGGGCACATGAGAGTATCTCTAAGAAAGTTTCGAAGTCACCATTTGGTGATCTATAAACAGTCAAGACCTGTGTATCAATCCCTCTGATGATAATGCCACTGATTTCGCAGTGGAGTTCCTGTGAAAGATTGGAGATATTATTTATTGCCATCAGGCCATCCCGACCAAACATCGCAACACCACCATGACCATATGTCGACCTGCAAAAACCAGAAACAAACCGTAAGTTATTTATCTTTGTCATTATCAACTCATCCTGAACCATCCAGTGTTCACTGACACATAAGCAGTCGAACAACTTATCCTCCAGAAGTACCTCAAACTCAGAAATCTTATTTCTTAAACACTGAAAATTAGCATGAAAAGTTTTATTGTATTATTTTGAATTAATGTTTGACTAGAGCTTACAGAACTAACCGTGGCAGACTGGCCGAGGCTTCCCTCGTCATCTTTCGGCGTTGAAGATTGACAAAATGGTTAATTGTGATCCCAACCGGCCAAAGATCACAATCCATTATCCTGTCTTTGCAGTCCATAGGCACACCCAGTTTGAATGCACTCCAGCGAGTTTCTTTCATCCTCATCTTGTCACATACACAATCATTGCCAAGGTTGTGCTTTTTGAGAAAGCTTAAAATTACTTCGCTTTCCATAGTAGCTGAAAATCCAGACAGGAATATCCAGTATCGGTTCTGAGCCACCTGCAACTCGGCAGCATTAAGGTTTGAGCCTTTAATTGGGGTTGGTCTGGTAGTCTTTGTGGCAGAATACTTTTGACGTCGACGCCTAGTTTGAACAATCCATTCCCCCTCCCCCTGATCATCACTCTCATGAGAAATCCCTTCTTTTTGTGCCTTTTTGTCAAGATCGGCAGCGGCTTCGTCTTTACTACCTCGGTTGACATTATTAATTTTTTTAGATGGTTCGTCATGTACCTGAGCTTGAACCGTTATTTTTTTGGGGATAGACCAAACAGATCCTGATTTCTTCCCAGAGGAAGGAATCGAAGATGATTTATGCGACGTTTGTTTTTGTTTATTATTTTTTGATAGTGTCTCCTGTACCGCTGCGATTTTGGAATTTGCGGGTCCGTTTTGGTTGCTAATCATACTATTTATCTGTCCGTCTGATGTAGTAGTAGACAGAATGTCTTCTTCTTCTTCTCTAGGAACAGCCACATGGTTGATGCCAGTGTCAGTGTCACTTCCGAGAAAGACGTCAACGTCAAAACTGTTGATGTCATTGGATAATAAAGGAATGGGTGAAATCGGTTTGTTTTCGATTAAACTAACCTCAATTTTGGGAGAGCCTGAAGCTTTTCCTATTTTTTCCTCCAAATAGGATATTTTCTCACGAAGTAAGTCGTTTACCTCATTGAGGCTCATCACCAGGGCACATAGTAGACCATTGTTTTTGGCATAGAGTCCCAGTTTATTATGGACTGTCATGTTTGC
>JAEQML010064055.1:0-22422 GCA_016904865.1 Pissodes strobi | reverse complement strand
ACGCTTTACACAGTGTCAAACGTTATTTGTATGTGTGTTAAAATGCTTGTACGCTTTACACAGTGTAAAACGTTCAAAAGCTCGTACGCTTTACGTTTATTTTCTGTTTAAAGCCTCTATGCCTATTGCTGTGTGCAGGAATATTTGTGACCTGTAATTTGCGTTTAAAATAAATCACTTTCATCATTTCAGTGACAACGAGACCATGGAACCTGTTGATGAGGGTGTAGCAGAATAACAAGGACTCCGAGAGCGAAGTCCTCGCAGGATTGGCCGTGTTAGGAATATTTATTAAAATAGATTCCGCACCCTTAATCCAAATAATATTTCTCTGACTAATACCTTTTTCGTTATGTTATGTAAGAAATCCGATAAGGTGAGCCGCTATCGGTCGTGCGGACTTCACTTTTGGGGGTGACGACTCTAGCACGCTCGTGTTACAAGCCGCTCGAAACTAATTATTTTGTTTAAGTTATAATTACTATTTGTATCCGTTAATAAATATCGTTGTGCAAGTTAATAGTGAAATAAATAGTGTGTGGTTAATATTGTGTCTTTATCCTAACAGTAGGAACAAAGTAAAAACTTTAATAAATTAAAAAATTATTAATATGTAGGTAGCAGAGACTTTCAATGACCTCAATAATTAATGTGTCAATGAAATTTTTTAGTAAATGTAGGTGTGTATAATAATTTATATTAATATAATTAAAATCTTGCGTTTTTTTTTTGTTAATAAACGTTTTTTTAACCTCTCACAATTGTATTTACTATACATGGAGTATAAATAGATGAGACGACAGTTGGAATAAGTTGGTCATGATGATACAAATCATACAATTTAGTGTAGCTAAATAGATATTTAATTCTATAGGTAAAAGTTTTGTCCAAACATTCATTTCATAACCTCAGCGATTTTCGTATTCACTTGATAACGATTGAAGATACAAGTCAAATATATTTCTTTTACTGAAAATGTTACATTGTCGAAAACAAACAATATTGTACATGAGTATGAGTATATGATACATGTATGATAAAAACAAACTGCTTACCATCATTTCTGCCACAATATTGAGAAGGCTGAAAGTCATTCTGTTGATCTGGTACACTGATATCTACTAAATTGTCCATAAATTCACTCATTTCACCAGAAACACTAGAGTCACTAGCCTCGTCGCTAGTTCCGCTAGTATCTGATGAATCATGACTAATGTGGATTTTAAGAAGTTGTTCAAGCTAAAAAGATACATTATATTTAGAATCATATTTGAAATTATTGTTCAGTAATAAATAAGTACAATGTCACAACATTGATTATAACCATAGTTAGCCACTGCCTATTCTAGGTACAAAAATATCCGAGATTTGAACTACGATTTATTTGTAATATCTTCTCCGAATGAATTTAAAAAAAAAGGGTTGTGCACTCTGTGTGCATATCTGAAGTGAAACTTCTTAAACTCAAACGCCCTAGCCTTATACATATCGTAACGGATTTGGTTAAAAGTAGTTTTTGTAAATTTACCACTCAATTAACAAAAAGGGAAGGCCTAAATGAAAAAAAAATCTTCATAAACGTTTTTCTTATGTCTTGACAAGGTAATAGAGCAAATCCCATATTTTTTTGCTTGCGAACTAACAAAGATATCACAATTAAATCTTATACATATCGCAACGGATTTGGTTAAAAAGTAGTTTTTTTTTAAATATACCACTCAATTATCAAAAAGGGAAGGCTAAATGAAAAAAAAATATTCTTCATAAAATTTCGCTTATGTCTTGACAAGGTAATAGAGCAAATCACATATTGTTTGCTTGTAAACTAACAAAGATATCACAATAACAATATTCTCATATTTTAGGGTACTTAATAAGTTTATATACCTCTTTCGAAATTCTATAATAAATCAGTCACCAAATATTTGGTGACAAGCTCTTATGACGTTTTAATATATATTATCTTATTTATAACCGTATGTACAATAAGTTTGAATATTATATTAAAAAAATACAGTTCCTGAGATCCTAACACAATATCCTACAAACTACAGTAAAAATATAAAACATTGTGCTTAGACATATTAAAGGACACAAAAATTTAATCACAACACCGTTTTACAAAACACATATAATGATTTATGATTTCAGTAAGAGATTTTTGTTTATTATCATGTCATAAGATTGATGTGTCATCAAGAAAGAGTGTCACTCCACCATGTACGCTTAGCAAAGCAAAGTTGTTTATCTATAATAGAAAAGTAATCTGTCCCGAAACAGATACATAATTGGTAATGCCCCACCCATTGGTCTTATTATCAATATATTTAAAACTTTTGAAAAATACCTTAAGTACAAATTCCCCTCCAGTGTTCAGTTTGTTCAAAATAATTATATTTTCCAATAATCAATTTAATTTAGACATGAACTCAAAAAACGCAATGTATGAATTTACTGAACAAATAACATCAGAACTTAATAACAAAAAGTAGGGTTCCTGGATCTGGCCAAGGCATTTGACATGTTAACGTATAATTCGGTTTTAAATCTCATTAACAAAAATTATTTAAAAACTGATTGATAAATTCTGTACTGTAGAGGGATTCTTTTGTGCCCAAAGTCGCAAGACGGGTGGGCGGCCGGAAGGCCATCGCCTTTAATGTAGAGGGATTCTCCAGGGAATCCTAAGGAAAAACTGTGAATGTCTGTGTATTAAAGATAATTGGAAATACCTAAAAAAAATATATAATAGATCATGTGAATGAACTTTTATCATGCTCATTTACTTTACTATGAAGACATTCTGCAGTTGTGCTTAGAAACTTATACGAGGCAAGGTAAACTTGCTTGAGGGGGTCTTAGAGGATCAATCGGCTAACATTGTTTGTCTTAGTGAACACTGGCTCGGCTGGGAGGAAGTTGAACTAATACATATTGCAAAGTATGTCAAGGCTGCAGCGTTCTGTAGAGAAGGTACTCGAGGTGGGGGCTCCGCAATCTTTCTGGATCCTTGTTTGGAATATCTGACCCTGACTGAGGTGAGTGCGCTAGCTGTGGAGAAAACTGTTGAGATTTGCTCAGTTTTTGTAAAGAACTTTAAAACTTATATTTTAAATTTGTACAGACCCCCATCTGGTAGCTTTGATGACTTTTTGAGGTTGCTTGACGCTGCTTTGAGTGTGATTGGCTGTCATAACAAAACGATAATAACTGGGGACTTTAACGTTCATTTTGGCACTGATGGTAGGGAGTGCATTGAGTTGTGCTGTCTTTTAAATTCATATGGATTCAGACAGATGATAACTGTTCCTACTCGGCACAGAAATTGTCTTGATAACATATTTATAAATTTTAACCATTTAAATTGCAATGTGTCACAAATTGAAACATCTATTTCAGATCATTTAGGGCAAATTATTGAAATACCAATTAATACACAAAAAACCTACTTAAAAAATACAAAAATAACTTTTAGACCATTAACTCAGACTGGCAGGTTACAATTCTTTGACTGTGTTCAGCAGATTGATTGGGGTTTTGTTAATGACCGACTGCTGGATACAAATGTGAAATTTTCTGTTTTCACTGAGAAGCTATCAAATGCTTTTTTTGAATGTTTTCCAGAAAAAACGTACTTAAAGCGAAATGATCAAAATCGAACCATTAACTGGTTCAACGATAATCTTAGGCACATGCGCGACCACCTTAACTTATTAAGTGACTTACATAGCAATTATCCAACTCCCCACACTAAGAATCTTAAAAATGCTTACAGAAACCAATACAGAGCAGCCCTAAAAGAAGCAAAAAAAGCTGCAAACGATAACCTTATACGAAATTCTTCTAACCCCATGCAGTGTATGTGGGGCATAGTTAACGAACACCGTGGTAACATAAAGAATGACAGGGAAATTAATATTAATATTTCGCCAGACGAATTCAATCAATTCTTTATAGGTATTGCACATGATTTGCAAAGTAGGGTGGACCCACCAGCATTTGACCCAGTTCTGAACATTCCCCAGTTTGCACATCCGGCCTTCAGCTTTGCTGGAGTGACGTTGAATGAGGTACGTGATGTTGTAAACTCCTTAAAAAATAAAAAAAGCAGGGATCCCTATGGTCTTGATGTTTCTTTAATAAAATCTATCAAAAACTTAATATTGAGTCCACTAACGAAATTAATTAACTTGTGCAGGGTGGATTCAATCTTTCCAGACGCTCTAAAAAAGGCAGTGGTTACGCCAATTTTAAAAAAAGGGGAACCGGGGGATGTATCAAATTACAGACCAATATCCTCGCCAATACGAGCCAATACGAGGGGTCAACCACCCAGCAAAATTTGTACACCTATTACCATTTTTTGGTAATAACCCGTAATTTATTACTAATTATTACTGGTTATTACCATCTATTATGAGTTATTACGTAATTATTAAATATTATTACAATCTATTACGAGTTATTGTTATTACGTAATTATTACATTTATTACGTTTTATTACCATTTATTACACATAATTATAACATGAAATAACTTTATTCAAAACCTGGTTGTTACAAAGCCATCCTAAGTCTAAATAAATGTTCTCAACAAACTGTTTCAAAAATTTAGATAACTGTTATATTGTTGAATGTAAGATATTACCTATGACTATGACGATGACCTTAAACCTCATTTCATTGCTCTATATTTTTCTTTGTTTTTTACTAAATCATAACTTTTCACTGTAAATGGCTCATTTCCTTCCAACTGCATAGGTCCATAAAAGATAAATTCCTTCTTTATTTGCTGTTGTCTTCCCTCTTTGGTCAGACAAATTTATCAAAATTCTTTTGTAAAAATGTTATTACATATTTCTTTTAATCCACAGATTTAATAACTCTATCAATGAACCAGTCCTCATCAAAATAGACTGAGTAATAATGTTCGTTGTGCATTAAACTACCTTCTTTTATTTCCTCACTTATTTCCGAGCTTATTTCCTTTTGACTATCTTCTTTTTCTAATTCATTCTCTGGTTCAATAGAGTCGCACTCGAATTCGCTTTCTAAAGAAATCGTGTCAAGTTCTTCTCTAATGAAGAGTATATATATATTTTCTGTCTGAATTTTCCTTTTTTGATATTAGTTCCTCCGATCTTATGCGGTCTTTTCGTTTTTTCTCATTCCTTTTTTGCTTTTTCCTTGTGTATTTATATTGGAGTTCATACCTCTTACTCTTAGTAACCTGTCAGTGGATAACCTAGATTTTTTATTTGCAAAAAAAACCACACCAGGGCGGATTTTTTTATGTGTTTTTCTCCTTTAAATAAGACCTATTTTCTTGGACCTGATGCGATGTAAAAGTTTTTAAATCGAACATGGAGGGAAACTCAATGTCATCATTATTATTCTCATCTACGTCGTCGTCAATTACATTTGCCATTTCATCTTCAACATATACATTTTCAGGCACAGTGTCTGAGTCGAGATCTGAGTCTTCATGTTCCTCATCATCAACATGAACAGTAAGTTTAGTGGCTTGCCTTATCACCACTGTCTCGGTGTTATGATACATAATACCCAACTCAATTGCAGATTGTTTGGCGTGTGCTTCAGCCCGCTTAAGAATGACTTTTATTTCTTCCAAAGTTATCCAAAGAATAGGTTGTGGTCATGGCTCTGGTCTTCCGAAAAAAATTCTCGCAAGGCTGACTACTCATTAACCATGGAAGAAAACAATTGGGTTCATCTCTGCATTTTTTTCAAAATTAGGAGAATTTCAAGAGCATTTATTTCTATGCAGGTGTAGCAATTTATAGTTATGAAATTTTTCCGCAGGCTTCTTTTTGTTGATATTAGCCAATTTTTCCAAATGCGAAGAAAGAAAACTACATCCCATATTCTTATATATTATCTCAGTAATTAATAGATTTTTTTCAAAAAAAACACCCAATATGTTCCGTCTCATGCATAGATACTGCACTGTAGCCTCGTTGTGAGGAATTTGTTTTAAAAGGTTGATTGATTTTTCAGAACATATTTTCTCAATGGCGTCAAAATTCATCTTAACTTGCCGGAGAGCGCTAAATGTTGCTCAAATAAATATTTAGGTATCCACAGCAGAAAGAAATAGTATATTATGATATAAGTGTATAAGAGGGCCTTTAAAGCACGCGCGACATATTTCAAAACACGACGCGCAGCGGAGTGTTTTGTAAGTCGCAAGGGCTTTAAACGCCACTTATACACGTATATCATACGCTATTTTTTATTACGAATGCATCATAATCTCAAAAATGTTTTAAATATTAAACTTAAGGGATATATTGGCAAAATTATTAATCTGTCACATTTGACATGATCAAATGTTTCTATAGCAACCTTTAAAAAAGTAGGTGCATCATAAACATTATTTTAAGCACGCTGCAGCGTGCGATAATCATTGATTATGATGCATGCGTAATAAAAAAGAATTTATTTAATAGTTTGTGATTATAAGTACCTACATCTCGACCTACATCTTAAGAACTGCGTATTAAGTAGGTATTTTTTAAATTATACTCGTTAGTTGTCGGCCATAAGCGCAAATAAATTATTTTGGTGTCCCTTTTATCATTAACAATGTCGCCAAGACCTGATTGTAAGATAGAAGGCATCCCAATATCTCTCTAAAACATTAATGTCTTATAAAAATAATTTTAGTATAATAATATTTGGTTTGATTTGAGATAATTATTACGTAATGTTTACGAGTTATTACGTAATTATTACATGTTACTACCAAATTATTACGTGTTATTACGGGTTATTACGCAATTAATACCTTTTATTACCATTTATTACGTCTTATTACCAGTTATTACGTAATTATTACCGAAATGTGTACACCTATTACCACAAGTGGTTGACCCCTCGCCAATATCACTCTTGCCAATCTTCTCCAAGATATTTGAGAAATGTATGGCGGCTAGAATAGTACACTTTTGCGAAGCCTATAACCTTATTACTAATAGTCAGTTTGGCTTTAGGAAGGGCCTTAACACTTCTTTGGCTATTTTGGACCTTGTTTCAAATATCCGTGATGCCTTTGATAATTCCACATATTCAACAGCACTGTTCTGCGACCTAAGTAAGGCATTTGACTGTGTCTCCCATGATCTGCTTTTGGGTAAACTGGCGAGATATGGATTTCATGCATCAGCCCTGTCTCTAGTAGCAAGTTATCTTGGTGGCAGAACTCAGAGGGTTAAAGTTCATGGGGTTGAGTCAGTGGAGGGTACCGTGACTGTGGGTGTACCACAGGGATCGGTCCTTGGACCACTCCTATTTTTACTTTATATTAATGATCTACCTGCGTTTGACCCTACATCGAGCTACGTTCTATTTGCGGATGACACCACCATTGTCAATAATCACGGGAGCTTGGTGGAGGCCAGGGCAAGGTCACGGGAGGCACAGGAAAGGGCCGAGGCTTGGTTTAGCTCTAATCTACTTTTTCTCAATGTAGATAAAACTCAGTCCATGGTATTCTCAACTCGCGAAATACCGAGTGATCTGGTAACGTCTGCAAAATTTCTTGGCGTTAATCTGGACTGTAGGCTACTCTGGGATTCTCATACAGAACAGCTTGCAAAAAAATTAAGTAAAAACATCTACGTGTTACGCAACCTGAGTGAGTGTGTTTCTACCGGTGTCCTCCGGCAGGCCTATTTCTCTCTCTTCCACTCGCACCTGTCCTATGCTATAACTGCTTGGGGACATGCTGCGGGGGCAGAGAGGGTCTTCGGTCTCCAAAGAAGGGCAGTGCGAATCATAGATGGCCTGGGCTATAGGGATGACTGCAGGGAGGCATTCAGACGGCTTAGAATACTAACCTTGCCATCGGTTTTCATTCTTGAAACTCTATGCCACATTAGGGCAAACATTAACCAGTATACGCGGCACGACTCTGTTCACAGCCATGACACACGTAACAAGCAGAACCTTATACTAAATAACTGGAGGTTAAAACGCTGTCAGGATGGCCCAGGACACTTGGGTATTCACTTTTTTAATAAAACTCCAAACTCTATAAAGGAACTTCCCATGGCTTCCTTCAGAGCTGAAGTTAAACTTTTTCTCCTCAGCAGTGCATTTTACTCGGTCGGTGACTTTCTTTCTGGGAAGTGGCCCGATGACTGACTTTCGGATCTGTACATGTTTGTCTTATGTAAAATTGTGTCATTTACTTTAAAGGTATCTGTAAATCTTAGGAATTTTAATAATGTTGTCTTACATATACATATTTTAATATTTTAATTGTGCTTACTTGTTTCTAAATGTCTTTTATTTTAAATCTTTTATTTTAAATATCTTAAATATTTTTAGGACTATTGGATTTTTGACTTGTGTAAATATTTTTGTATGTCGCACCAATAAATAATTTGAATTTGAATTTGAATTTGAATAATTTTGCAGAGTCCTTGAACTACGAATTTTAAACTGTTTTTTTTCTGCTTATGTGCCAATTTTATTATTGTTATATTCCTGATTTTAAAAGTTTAGATATAATGTAACAAATGTCGTCAAGGGAAGCAATACATGTATATATAACACAAAAAAGGATTATTAGGTGTATTTTGGATCTTAGTCAGGGAGATTCTTGTAGGCCTCATTTTTCTCACATGAACATCATGATTGTCCCATCTATGTACTTTATATCACTGGTTATGTTGACTAGAGAGAGGCTCTTACTCGGGCCATTATTATATGGCCATTGAGGCCTATAACTCACTACCCAATTATATTAAGTCTATTCCAAATATGCAAAGTTTTAAGAAGTCAGTGGTATCTTAGGCTAAACAAAAATGTTTTTACTCCTTTGATTTTGGTGTGAACCGAGGTGTGAACTGATTGAGTCTTTTGTGTAAATTAGGTCTAATAAATGAGTTTGCCTATGTTTTATCTGTTAGTGATTATGTATTTTGGATGTGATTGTCGAGTCATCATGTTGGCATTGTCTATAGATAATTAGGTAATTGTACTTTGCTGCTAGTAATTTTTTTTTTTTCTAGATTAGTCTAAATTGCCTTTTAAAGTCAGTATTTCTCTCATGACCTTGCTTGTCATCCCTTCGTAATTTTCTTGACAATAAAAGATATTTATTATTTATTATTATACAAAAAAAAAGAAATGTCACACATTGAAGGGCTGCGAAAGGAAACAAAACAAATAGTGTCTAAAAGGGCTTACTACAACCTGCACAAATTATTTAATGATTAGATTGGTAAAAAATGTATCTAAAGTTTGTTGTACCTTCTATATTGGCTTTTTTCACCTTTGTCAGGTACATATTGAAGTAGTATGTTTTGTTAGTAATTTGGAATGATTTATTTTAACGTTTGAACTTTTATGACTTTATCAATATTATATATAGGTGTATAACCAAACATTTCTACTATGTTTTACTACAATTCAGTAAAATTAGATACTAGATATTAAGTATGACTTTTTCACAAAACCAACCAACCAATTAAATAGTATTTCTTGGGCTCCTAAAATCTACAATTGTTGCTATCTTTTATATAGAATTCCCTTGTCTTTTAAATTAAATATATTTATATTCTTTAATTCACTTGTATCCTATTTGTAATAAATTATTTGAGATTTCCTTTACACATTGTTGTATTTAGTCCTTTGTAATCATTTTAATATAGACATCTTATTCATAGAGTGATGAACGAAATTAAATCATTTTTGAATTTGGATACGTTTTTAACTTAATCGATGAATCCGTTAATGAGCAGGTTTTCCTTGTATGAGGAAAATAAGCATTTGAATTTAAAAAAAAACAGATTGTAAAATGAATGAATACTAATTGTATGTACCTAGTAAAACGATGATTTTGTATTTGTAATAAAGGTCGTCTGTAAAAGGTATATTATATTTTAAGAGTATCTTGTAGTGTTTTTTACTTTCTACATTTGCAGATGTCACTTGACATCTGCAAATGATATTTGGATTTTTCCAGTACCTTGTAATTTGTAATGTACTTTACTTTGTTTATATGTGGTATGTACGTGTGTTGGCACATTTTGTCAAAAAACTAGAATGACGAGGATGGTAAAAATATTTGGAATATTATTTACAGAGCAGAATAAAGATTAGAATTGACTTCTTGAAAAATTAGTTTCTAGAATCTTTGGAAAATTGAAAACAAGACATATTCAACGACTTACTGGAGCATCGATGCCCAATTCCTTTAGCAAATCCATTGATACGTGAATAACACACTACTAATAAAATAACATGTCAATGATAAACTAGCCGGTTATAGTATATAAATGAAACATGAATCACATAGACTGCCTCAACTCTGATAAAAGAAATAAAAATAAATAAACATTGCACTTCACTTAGACTTCACTATATATTGTATTTAAAAAACTTATGTGCTTGGTGTCTTCTGCTACGTGATAAGTCTACGTACCATTGACAAATAAATGTACGTCACCCGTCACAGTCATAAAGTATAATACGTTAATAGTCTCTGATGTACGTCCGCTGTACTAGTACAGTACCATAACCATCTCCATAGTAGCCGTGAACAAGACATGACAACATCGCATCGAGCCGAATCAGACAGTCACGGTTCTACCAGAGTACAAATAATATCGAGTAGACCCATATACTTAAAAATATATATATGAGTAGACCCAAGGTTATTAACCTTGGAGTAGACCCACTCAGCAAAAATCGTTTGATGTTTTTGCATCAAACGCAAAAGCCGCAGCACGGTAAAAAATACTCTACCTGCAGCAGCAGTCTGTTGGGAGATATTCAAAAATTATTCGCTGATGCGCTTTCTTCGATTATTATAAAACAAACGAAAGTACACAATCTCAAGGCGTTTGCACACTCTCTGTCCCTCGTAGCGGGGCCTCGGTGGCCACGAACCAGATTGATCCGGATTCGCCCCGTCGCCAAACGCTGTCGGCAAAATTGGAAATTTGTCTCCTGTGAACCTACCGTATGCTTATTTACTCTTTCTTTCTTAGGACGATAGCGGTGGCTTCGGACGAATTTGTCGTGGATTTTTAAGCGAAAATTCATTTTAAATTCAACCGTCCATTAAAAATAAGCTGTGCTATGGATCCAAATACACTGCGAATATAATATAATAAAAATAATACGTTGGACGGTCCGTTCAATTTAAAATATGCCTTTTATCGTCTAAAAGCCGTTTAAAACGATTTTAAATAGCAAAATTGTATAATAATATCGCCTAGCTAGAATCGGTTTACACATTCCGTCCCCACATCCCCCCCCCCACCACCCTCTCTTCCGTCGAATTTGCTGGAATTTGCTCTCATTCTGCCGCATAAGATGTTTACACATCAAAAATGCAAAAAAGCTATTATAAATGTAAATAAAAATACATACACAAGAAGAACTCACGCATGACAAGACATACGGATGCGTATCACGGACGTTCGCTGTGGATTGGCAAAATTCAACGTGTTCGTTTCACGTATACGGATATCCGTAATCACGTATACATGTGGACTCAGGCTGAAACAATAAAAAAGTGGAACAAAGTGCTGTGAGAATATTTTCATATTCATTACCACATCACATGTTCATATGTAGTCAGTAGCGTGCCGCGGGAATAAGGGCGAGAGGGGCGAGCTATTTCGAGGGCGCCGAATGATGAGCCATTTGCAGTTTGCATTAGGAGGCTGAGGCGGGTTAGATAAAAGGCGGGGGGGGGGGGGCATTCGCGCCCCCCTCCCCTGGCCCCCTATACGGCACGCTACTGTATGTAGTGTGAATAAAACTATTTTAAAGATGTATACATGCTGTACACTTATGAAATTGAAATCACACAAAATAATATTTTGATTATTGATTTCTAAAAAGTCCTATTAAGTACTCTAGACCTAGCCGCTTATTTTATTACTTATTAGATACTTTGTTACTTCATTGTTGATTTAGGTATATGCAAAAGCCCGTTTTGCAGTTGTTGCTAAAATCATCGGGCGCATTTCGTCTGAATTCCTTTAGTAAAGGCAAATGACTTAGATTTTCTTTTTGCAGGAACCAGTTTTTACCCATTTACTTCGCCGTTTCGTGGTTATAGAATGCAAAGCATTTGTTATAAGATGTATGTTAATCATAGCCAAACACAATGCATCTTTTTTTTTTATTTATGCTTCTCCTGGGCATTTTCTCACCAACAACAAATTACAACGTGTCAGCAGAACTGGTAAAGACCTTCACGGTAAACTTTTAACAAAACTGAATTTCCACAGTTGTGACAAAGTCGGCAGATAAGTTGAAAGATTTCGCCACTAACAGACAGTTTTGTCTGCGACAGATTAAGTACGCCAGAGTTGTCTGCGGACTTCTCTTTTAAGTTAGTGAAGTCACAATAGCCGACCATACACACAGAGGTTTATCTGCAGACTTTATACGGCACAGTCAAAGTCTGTCGACAAATCATCGTAGCATCATATATTAATTTGTTCATTACACAGGTTTCTTAACAACATTAACTAACAGTAAGAATGACATTGAACTTGACACTGCTGTTAAGCCGGGCAATGTTTCTGCATTGCCTTAGTGGCCAGCAGGTGGCGTCACCCATAGGGGGTCGCTGTTAAACCTATTTAATCTATTCGGTATGTGGTATTGTCCGTTTGGTGCTACACTTTACATGGGTTGCCTCTTCAAAGTTGGGTGTACATGTTGCAGAAGTTGTTGATAGATGTACTTATGTAGGGAAAACTACAGAAAAAGCCTACTTCAACTGTTCTTATAGAACAGGGCGTCATAAAGCTACAATTTTATATTTACAGTATATACAATATATACAACACGTATTCTGACAAAACAATTAAAAATAAATACAATGAATGTAGGGGACTTAACCATGTTAAGTCTATTCAAGTAATGTAATGGTATCAGGTCGCGCTGAGCGAGTACCGTGGTACCGGCTGCGAATACATGGACGCTTCGGTGGCTTGGAATCATATGCGTTAAGCGTTATGACGGTTTCTAGAGCATATTTATATGCCGACCAGCTCCCTTAACATGCCCCGCCCACGTATCCGAACGCCGTGGATTGGCCTGGCGAGAACAGATCTCGCGCGTAGTTTGAAGGAGGTGCTGCATTTCTGTGCTCCTGATATCTTTGAAAAGTGTAAACATAGAAATACACTTTTGTAGCTTGTTTTTTAGGCTGGTTTTTGAAAGTTACCTTTCAGATTGAGACTCCCGAGGGAACTCATCTTAAGGTGGCATAAGTTGTCGATAGAAAAGAGTGATTTCTCTGTAAATTGTACCATGTTTGATGGGAATTTCCGGGTTGTAGCGCTGATTAGCAATGTTTGCAGTAAGCGGGGAGCCCGCTATCTGCCGCTCGAAGAACCTGCATGCGAGGGCATCGATGTACTCCTCGATGTACTCCATCTTTGCCCACGCATGCAGATCTTCTATCCTGACCCGATCCCGGAGCGTTAATGAAAATGCAGTCCTCAAATAGTTGTTTTGTATGACTTGAAGTTTTCTTTTATGTGTCTTGGCAACAGAGCACCAGACTGGGGCGCCGTAAAGGAGGGCTGGCCGGATGATAGCTCTATAAAGTATTAACTTATTGCAAGGACTTAGAAACGACCTGGCAGTCACTAGGGTGTTCAACCCTTTTTTTATAATAGCGTTTTTTGCAATTACCGCTTCTATATGCTGTGAAAAGTTTAACTTATTGTCCAGGATGATGCCTAGGTATTTGACCTTCGGTTTAGGCAGTATTGGGGTGTTATCTAGCATTAAAGGGGTGACATTTATGTCTTTACGTTTCCTGGTAATTATAATAAGTTCTGTCTTAGAGCGGTTTAAAGAGATTTTCCACTTATCGTAGTAAGGGATGAGAGTAAGCATATGTTCCTGGAGGTTATCCTTCGCCACCTCCGCTTGAGGATTGAGGGAGTAGATCGCTGTATCATCAGCGAATAGGGCTTTATGGGTGCTGGGACATGACGGGATGTCTGCTATATAAAGATTGAATAATAGCGGCGATAATACAGTACCCTGGGGCACCCCCGCTAGCAGGTTCCTGCTGGCAGAGAGCTTAGTGCCAATTTTCGTAGAGAAGACTCGCCCGGCAAGGTATGACGCGATGAGTGCTGCCAAATGCAACGGCATGTTATAGATTGCCAACAACTTGTACAGCAACCCATCGTGCCACACCCTGTCAAACGCCTTCTCAATGTCCAGTAGCAAAAGGGCAGTAGACTGTTTATTGTTGAAGCCTTTATAAACATCAGACGCTATTTTCGCGGTCAACATGACGGTACCATGCTGACCGCGAAAGCCGAATTGTTCTTGAGGGAGCATTTGCAGCCCTTAGACTTCCCTAGTAACCCTCGGCAAGATTAGCCTTTCAGCCACCTTCCCGAGGGTGTTCAGTAGCGATATAGGCCTGTATGATGCAGGCTGTGTCAGGTCTTTCCCTAGTTTCGGGAAGTGTATTATGCACGCTATTTTCCAGGACGCAGGGAAATGTTGCAGCCGGATAACCGCGTTAATTATGTGCATGTACTGGACTATAGTTTTCTGGGGCAAGTTTTTCAGGACTGAGTTCGGAATACCATCCGGGCCGGGAGCTTTATTTCTCGGGAGACGGCTGAGAGATTTCCGCCGGAGTGATTCTCAGCCTATCAAGCACTGTCAGGGGAATAGGGTATTTAGATTGTTTAAATGCATTCGCGGTTCGCGTTATGAGCTCCTGCTCTGGCAGAGTGTCGGGCGCCGCGCTATAGACGCTGCCCAGGTAGTCCGCGAAGGCCTCCGCTTTTTCAGCGTCGTCGCCGCATTCACGGCCTTGGTGCTTTATTACAGGCATTTGCGTCATACCTCCTCGGACTCGTCTGGCCAGTTTCCATAAGGAACCGTCATCCCTGCTTATCGTGTTAATATATGCAAGCCACGTTTGATTCCTGTGTTCGCGAATTTTCACCCTTATTTCCTCTGACAGTGCATTCATGCGAGCGGATCCCATTTGTGTCCGATTTCTCTGCCATCGCCGTCGAAATCGGTTTCTAAAAGTTATGAGATTCAGGATGTGATCAGGAAGTGATTCGGTGCTAGGGCGCGTAGTAACCCTAGTGCATAAAGCATCACGGATGCGCTGGATGTTTGATGTAAGAGTTTCCACCTGGTTTTCTAGCTCCTGAACAGTTGTCAGCTGCTCGGGAATCACAGTCGACTCATTCAGCTGCGCCCGGAACACCTTCCAGTCAATACTCTTATACGAAATGACGGTGTCATTAGACAAGGGGACCCTGCAGTATAAGCAAATCTTGACTGGAAGATGATCCGAGTTTAGGGCGTTAAGCGCTTGCAGCTGAGAGGTCCTGATCGTTCCCCGAGTGATGGCAATGTCCAGGAAGGAGGCACCACCAAGATAAGTGGGATTAGGTGTTCTATGATAGGATATTTCCAGGTTATTATCGATTATTCCCTTAAACAATCTATCCCTGCTGTTGGTAACGCCGCCCCATTCGGCGTGCGAGGCATTGAAGTCACCTATTAGCAGGGATACTCGATTTAGCGGGAGAAGAGCTAAGAGATCGGCTTCTAAAAGGCGGAGACGCGGGGGCGCGTAGCACACACGCAGGCCGCTCTCCAGTTCGATACTGAACTGATGTGTTCGTTCTATCGCGGAGCGAATGGTAAATATTCGCCGATAGCGAAGTGACCTGCGTATGAGGCAAGCCACCCCTCCTCCGCGTCGAACGGGCCTATCAAATCTCTCGATTCTGTAGTCGCTTACTCTTAAGAGTAAAGTCCGGCGACAGATTCGTTTCTACGAGAAAAACAACCTGAAAATTGGATGCATGCAAAAAATTACGAAACTCGCCTTTTTTTTTATGGCAGTGGCACACACACTAAAGGTAGATCCTATGGCGCTCGACGAGCGGTGTGTGTGCGAAGATGTTGATTGACACGGTTCTTGAATATTTGTAGGTTGTAATTAGTGGGAAACAGATGTCCTGGAAGTGAGTTCCACAGTGATGCAGTGCGCCACACAAAGGAGTTCTGGTAAAGCGATGTTCTAGGTGTTTCTAGTTGTACGACGAACTGGTGCGCTCCTGCCGTCTGTCGGGACTGCCTGACAGGAGTTGCCAGGGGCGGGATTATGTGGGCCAAATCCTGGGAACATCTGCCGTGAAAGTATCTGTAAAACAGAGACATCTCGGCCACATGTCTGCGATGTTCCAGACTATCCAGATTCCGGGTCAACTCCGGATCGCCGACGAGACGCACAGCCCTCTTCTGAATGGAATCCAGCAGCTTTAGGGTATGCTTTGGTGCGGCACCCCAGATATGTGAGCAATATTCTAAGCACGGTCTTATTTGCGCTTTGTACAGCAAGAGCAACTGCTGCGGTGTATAGAGTTTCTTGTTGCGAAATAGCGCACCAAGCTTCTGAGAGGCTGATTTTGCGATGTTAGCAACATGGTCATGCCATGACATATTGCTGTTGACCGAGACACCCAGCAGCCCGATTGACGAGGATGAAGGAATGGTCGATCCTGCCATAATGATGTCAGGGCCCGCTGTATTGGCCCTCTTAGTAAACGTTGCTGCTTGGGTCTTCGCTGCATTGAACTGGACCAAATTTCGGTCGCCCCAAGTTTGAACTTTCTCCAGGTCTTGATTAATTGCTGTAATCTGCTCCTGTCTGAGGTGATGAGTCTCAGTCGCTGGTAAGGGTTTTTCTGATCTAAAGTGGGAGACAAGGGTACTGTCATCTGCAAAACTGTAAACAGGATTATTCGTTTCGATCAGCAGGTCATTAATATAGATGAGGAACAGAGTTGGTGAAAGTATTGCGCCCTGAGGCACGCCCGCGTTGATGGTAAATGTGTCCGAGATGTGTCCATCGACTGCAACATGTAGGGATCGGTTCTTAAGGAAACTGGCCAGCCAGCTGCAGAGAGAGGCGGGCAGTCCCAAGGACGGCAGTTTGTTGAGCAGTCCGTCCCAGCTTGTTTCTAATACCATTACAATTCCAGCATGCAATTTGTAGCATTTATATGTTGAATTTGGCATAGTCAACTGAAAAAAAGCGAGGCATGTATAATTTCAGCCTTATCGCCCCTGCATGCTTCTAGCATATTATAATAGCAATCTAGCGCTAAATAAAGCTGGTCAAGGTTGACTAGATTATTGATTTTGGTGACAACATTATTCAAATTAGACATTATGTCTGTTATATTTAAGTTTGGGTTATTTGAATTATTTACATTAGCACGAACAGTACCACTAACCTTTTGCTGATGTACATTATTATTTGCATTATTAGGTGGTTGTTGTTGTTGTTTTCGGCTGCCTCGAATTGGGGGGAAAGCTTGTTGGTACTCTTCGGATTGTCGTTGGCCATTGTTTAGGCCTTGGCCCGCTTGGCCGTCTGCTACACGTGGGTTGGAGCCTCTCCAGGCCGATTTGGCTGGGGGTGGCGCCGGGCGGTACGTTTGTTTTGGCTTGTTATTTGTAGTGTTAGTTTGAATAAGATTGATTTTGTAGACAAATACCGGGCATGATTCGTCAATGGACCGGTGAGGGGCCGTTGCAATAAACGCACTTTTGAAAGTCCAGACAAATCTGTTCGTTAGTGGGTCAGGGTCAGCACGCGCCAGACGCGCCGCGCTTTTATCAGGCAAAGACTTCTCTGAAACTTAAAATACGCAGTTTAAGTTTCTTGTTACCACAGAAAACAGTTTATCAGCCAGAAATTCCAACAGAGTATTTTAGATCTTCATAAGATCTGCCAGTTACAAGAAATCTAAGAGTGGCTACCAAATGTTCCTCTGGAGACACTGGTTCTCGCATGCTGCTTCGTTAATCCTTCTTTTACTATAGACAATATAATTTTTCAAAACTAAATGGTTTCTAAAATCATCGGGCTCATTTCGTGTGAATTCCTTTGATAAAGGCAAATGACTTCGAGTCTCTTTTTGCAGTAACCATTTTTTTGCCCATTTACTTCGCAGTTTTGTAATTATAAAATGCAAAGCATTTGTCATAATATGTTAATCATAGCCAAACACAATGCATTTCTTTTATTTATGCTTCTCCTGGGCATCTTCTGACCAAACAACAAATTACAACGTGTCAGCAGAACTGGTAAAGACCTTCACTAAAAACTTTTGCCAAAACTGAATTTCCACAGTTTCGACAAAGTCGGCAGATAAGTTGAAAGATTTCGCCACTAACAGACAGTTTTGTCTGTGACAGATTAAGTACGCCAGAGTTGTCTGCGGACTTCTCTTTTAAGTTAGTGGACTCACAAAGATTTAGTCTTAGATGTCAAGTCCGTGAAAGACCATAGAGTTAAACCGCGCTGGATAAAGCCTTTAGATAAACCTCGGTGTGTGTGGCCGGCTATTGCCTGCAACTTTTATCACAAAATATTTGACAGTCGGCATGTCGGCAATTTCTTTTTGCAATTGCATTGGGCATTTACGATAATTGGAGCGGTATCTACCGGTATATACCTGAGCCACGGTATAAATAAGTATATACGGTAGGTTCACTCGAGACAAATTTCCAATTTCGCCGACAGTTTTTACCTTCAAAGCGAATCCGGAGCAATCTCGTTCGCGGCCAGTTGTGGCTACACTACGAGGGAGAATTTAGGGTCAGTGTGCAAACGCCTTGATATTCTGTACTGTTGGGTCGCGTTGAATTAAATAATTATTAAGATCGTTACTATGGCCAGATATTGTTGTGCGGATAATTATTGTATTACAAAAGTGGGTGACGGATTTTCATTTTTTAGATGCCCCAAAGACCCTATCAGTTAAGATTTATAATAATTTTTTAATAATATGCAGTTTTTCAATTACACGTATAATCGGTTTAACAAATATGTCTTTATTAAAATTTTGTTATTTACCTAAATATGGATAAAGACAATTGTGAGAAAAGAAAACAAGTACGGTAAAAATTAAATGACCGCCGAACCAAAACGAATGGAATTTTAACGACTAACCAAAAACATTAAATTTGATTATAACGTATCGGAACCGATTCAAATGACTAAAATAAATTGGAACTAACTGAAAGTAATCGAAAGTTGATTGAAAAACTAACCAAAAGTAACTAAAAGCACCAAAAAGGGCTAAAACGTATCGGAACAGATTATAAATATTAAAGTAAGTTGAAACTAACTCAAAGTAACCGAATTTAGGCGACTAACCAAAAACATTAAAATTGGTTATAAAGTACGGAATCGGTTCATATTACTAATATAAATTGAAACTAACTGTAATTAACAAAAAGTTCATTGCACGACTAATCAAAACTGGCCAAGGTAACCAAAAGCACTAAGGGCTTAAACCTATCGGAACAGATTAAAAATATTAAAGTTAGTTGAAACTAACCCAAATTAACCTAATTTTGGCGACTGACATAATTTTTCCAGAAACATTTAAATTGGTTATAATGTATCGGAATCGCTTCAAATGAGTAAAATAAATTGGGAGCTAACTGAAAGTAACCGAAAGCTGATTGAATGACTAGCCAAAAGAAACTAAAAGCACCGAAACCGGCTAAAACGTATCGTAATAGATTAAAAAATATTGGAGTAAGATAAAATTAACCCAAATTAACCGAATTTTGGCGACAAACCTTAACTAACCAAAAGCAGTAAAATTGGTAATAACGTATTGGAACTGGTTCAAATGACTATAATCAATTTAAAGTAACTGAAATTAACCGAAAGTTGATTGAACAACAAAACTAACCAAAAGTAACCAGAAAAGCGAAACCATAAATCAAAATAGATTAAAAATATTAAAGTAAGTTGAAACTCACTTAAATTAGCCGAATTTCGGCGACTAACTAAAATTAACCAAAAACATTAAAATTAATTACACTCGTAACATATTTGAACCGGTTCAAATTCTAAAATATATAAAAACCAACTAAAACTAACAGAAATCTGATTGAATGACAAACCAAAACTAATCAAAAGTAACCAAAAGCACTAAAACGTATCGGAATAGGTTACAAAAATTAAAGTAAGTTAAAACTAACCAAGACGAGCACACCTTTGACGACTAACCAAAAGTATCGAAAAACACTAAATTTGATTATAACGTATCGGAGTCGGTTCAAATGACTAAAATAAATAGGATCTATCTGAGACTAACCGAAAGTTAATTAAACGACTAAACAAAACTAACTAAAAGTAAGCAAAAGCGAAAGAACGGGCTAAAACAATTCGGAACAGGTTAGAATTATTATCTACCGCAACGTCATGGCTAGTTATATATTAATAGATTTTCCTATCTACAAGTGGAGGGTAATTTTTTAGGTCTTCGGTTAATTTAAGTTAATTTTAACTTACTTTAATATTTGTAATTTGCCCGATACGGTTTAGGCGTTTTTGGTGCTTTTGGTTAGTTGTTCACTCAACTTTCGGTTAGTTTCAGTTAGTTCCAATTTATTTTAGTAATTTGAACCGGATCCAATACGTTATAACAAATTTTAATATATTTGGTTAGTTTTGGTTAGCTGCAAAAGTTCGGATAATTTGAGTTAGTCTTACTTTAATTTTTTTAAACTGTTCCGATACATTTAGTTCTTTTTGGTGCTTTTCATTACTTTTGGTTAGTTTGGGTTAGTAGTTCATAACGCATATGACATCATGTGATGCAAATGTAGCATGCACTTTTTCGCAATTTGACGCCCCATGACAGCAAAACAGAAACATTTTCAATGTTAAAAGTACTACGGCAGACGTAGCGCGATGAGAGAAATTCTCACAAATGCAGCCAATCATTTGAGAAATGCATCCGGTTAATTGGCTATGTTAAAGAGGACGCCAAATAATTCAGCTAGAGTAGTGGAGGACAACTCCGTCCGCAAAGCCATCTCCAAAAACTGACGATTTCGCAGAAAATGTGAGAGAAATACTCGTAGCGCGAGTAATGAAGTGTTTAGACTTTTAAGAAGCTATAAATTTACTTTACTTGCTTAATTTGTCCTTTTTATATTTAAATTCGCACAATATTTCGCAGGTACTTTGAACCTTCTGCTTTATACATGTTTTAATAGATGAATCAAGTTACAAACTGTCAAATAAATTATTTTAATAGGTATTACCTTTATTTATAATGTTTTTGAATCTAGTATACGTTACTAATTTGTATAACTTTATTACATAGTTTTATTCATTTGAATCACGTATTAAAAATTACCTTAATAGCCCTTTGAAATATCGTGTATCAAATAATAACCGAGGAAATAATTTTGCATCAGCTAATACTTTTTGAATCTCCCCTCACAGACTGCTCGCTGCTGCAGGTAGGGTAAAAACTAATTTTTTCTTCAAACGTCAGTAAATCCGTCATTACTCGACTGTGTAGGCGGCCGTGAAGTTTCGTTTTTCCTCCGCCGGAGCTTTACTTTTCACTTTTCCGCCGGCGGAGGTAAAAGTGTTGCCATAGCAACATAGATACAATACAAACAGACAACAAAATAAGCGTCAACAGCTCAAGATTTATTAAACTACAATTTGTATTTATCACTCAATTTGTGACTGCATTTCTAAAAATCACTAATTTAGGAACAAATTGGTTATTATTTAATCGAACTTACTCAATAACTGCTTATCAATACGGAATTAAAACGCAATCGGAGACGCATTCTTAAAAAAATAATTATTGTTGACAGTGTCCACTGACAGCTTGATGTTACATTATATTCACCGACACCGGTCTAAGCAAGGCCACCTACGACCGTGGACTAAGCCGCGTTGCGAACCCATTTATCTTTAATAATAATTAGATATTATTACTAAAGAGATGTTTTTGCATTAATTTGTCGACATTTGAAGAAAAAACAGCATATTTTATTTGGAGGAAAAGTTACTTTTCATGGCTTGCTCTCTATTACCAGCCTCACTCCGTTCGGCTGTTAAACACGAGCGCGCCATGAAAAGTATCACTTTTCCTCCATATAAAATAATATACTATTTTCTTCAAACGTCAGTAAATCCGTCATTACTCGACTGTGTAGGCGGCCGTGAAGTTTCGTTTTTCCTCCGCCGGAGCTTTACTTTTCACTTTTCCGCCGGCGGAGGTAAAAGTGTTGTCATAGCAACATAGATACAATACAAACAGACAACAAGCGTCAACAACTCAAGATTTATTAAACTACAATTTGTATTTATCACTCAATTTGTGACTGCATTTCTAAAAATCAATAATTTAGGAACAAATTGGTTATTATTTAATCGAACTTACTCAATAACTGCTTATCAATACGGAATTAAAACGCAATCGGAGTCGCAATCTTAAAAAAATAATTATTGTTGACAGTGTCCACTGACAGCTTTATATTACATTATATTCACCGACACCGGTCTAAGCAAGGCCACCTACGACC
>JAEQML010064054.1:0-22423 GCA_016904865.1 Pissodes strobi | reverse complement strand
AAACTGAGCCTATTCACCGACACCGCACCGGTCTAAGCCGCCTTGCGAACCCACTTATCTTTAATAATAAAAATTATTACTATTAAAAAGAGACGTTTTTGAATTAATTTGTCGACATTTGAAGAAAAAACAGCATATTTTATTTGGGGGAAAAGTTACTGTTCAGGGCTTGCTCTCTATTACCAGCCTCACTCCGTTCGGCTGTTAAACACGAGCGCGCCATGAAAAGTATTACTTTTCCTCCATATAAAATAATATACTATTACTTTTGATTTACAACAAATATTACCAACCCCTTATCTAACAACTGGTGCCGTGTTTTACAAAGGACAACTTCATAAGTATAACTTAACTATTCACGACTGTGCGACTAATAAATCAACCCATTGATGAGCAAATGAAATTGTCTCCTGTTTGTTCATATACTTACTGTAACTTGACGAAAGTATAGAGCGAGTAATTTGTTATAGTGGTGTGGAGGCCAAAATAAGAACTCCTACGGATCTGCAATGTTCACTTATTTAATATCAGTAAAGAAATCATTGAAAGTCATTGATCATAAGTTCCTAGTTCCGAGTCCCACTCATAAGGAGTGTGGTTTGGATCATGCAATAATTGAAAAACTTAAACAAAGAGCGCCATTTCCAGTGCATTTACTAAGAGATTGGTTTAACTTAGTGAGTATGGCCGGAAAATCTCATTTACCAAAACAACAAAGATTTCAAGTAAAAGAAATGAGCCAACAGGATTTTTTTAATTTCTCCAATCTTCTGAAAGGACCACTTATCAACAAAAAGATAACAGAAGAAGAGAAAAATTTACGTGTAGACCTCAAAAATGGGTAAGGTACGAGAATGATTTTGGAGTTGTCAAATTCACAGGTAGCTCAAGATTTTTCCTTACAACAGATGTATGTCGGACCAAAAACTATTGATTTAGTAGAAATGCTAGGTCTAATTAACGAAAGTGCCTGAAAGTTTTACCTGGACTGAAATGCATCTGCAGATTCTGGAATATTAAAGGACACTGACCCAGATATTGATCGTGAAATGAGCGATGCAGAGTTTTCAACGATTTCATGTGTATCAAGAAATTAGTGTTTCTCAAAAATTAAATAACAAACTAAATATATTAATTTGTACTAACAGCAGTTTTCCTTATTTTCAATTTGATTTTGCTGTTATAGTGATTAGACGTAAGTCCACTTATCTTTCAGTAAGTATATATATTACACCTTTTTATACATTCTTCCAAAAAGACATAATTCGACATATGTCTCTTTGCCAGCCAGAAACATAAAGATGTTAAAAAAAATAAATTGAATTATGTCTTTTTGCCTGACTATTTCACAGTTTAAACATACATATATTCCTTATGGTTTTTGAATTATACTATTTTTTCTTAAAGAAAAATAAAGATAAATGATGAAAACCTAAAGTACGTCATAAAAATTACCTAAATAACGACAGAGAACAAAATAGAAGTTATTTAAAATATTAGCTACGCTCATATACTAACCTCTTCCATTTTATTTTCCTTTTTTACTCCTACTGAAAAATGGCAAAAATCTAGTTATGCCTTTTTGCCTTACAGCCACAGAAATATGCTTAGAATTTTAAATAGAATCCAAAAATGTAATAAAACATAGGGTATTTCATTTAAAAAAGTGTAACTTTCTTTGACCATCCTGTATATAAAAAATTGACGATTAAAACAATACAAAAAAAATAAAGATCATTTTATTAGGAATAACTTTTGTATTTAAATTTTTTTTCCAACCCCCGTAGTTTTCGAGATAAGGTATAGGCCCCTCTTAAACGGGCCATCCTGTACATAATTGGCATAATATGCAAATTTCAACAAACAGTAATGATATAAGTACTTTTTAAAATTTTAAACTACTAAAACAAATAAACTAGAATAAAATAAAATACTAAAACTAAAAACAAAAATCAAAAAATGTGACAAAAATGTTTGGCATTTTGTTTGGCCAGTGTACATACCTATCTAATAAATAGAAGAAGATATACTTAGAAGAACATCTTTCTTGGTCAGTTTTAGGATATAAAAGAATTAAGTAAGAAGTCTAAGCTAAGGAAGTTCCATCGATCAGCAAAGTCGAAACTAGCTCCTGATGCACTTGCATTAAGGTTAACCCACTCAAACGTTCCTGACCCATGGTACTTCGCAAGCACGTCTTTAGTATTTTTAGTACGGAAAACAATTTCTCCCCTGAAGCAGAAATTACAGGACAATGTTAAATAATTTGAAAAATTTTTCAGGAAGCTTGCGTTGTCATTGTCTAAAAATATTTAGACCAACGTTTCCACAGAATGTTTTTTTTTCTAAAAACTGTCTATAAATTTATTTCATTAGTTATTTTATAAAGTTTATTAATTTCAACTATGTCCTTAACATTTAAATCCCTCAGGTCAGTCAAACAATAAAGTATTTTGCTTACCATCGCATAACCATTTTCCGAAAAACGAACTTTAATATTAGCCACAACTTCATTAATTGCAGCATAAACCGATGTATTGTTTTTAGCAATGGTCTCTTTATTGACTGGCGTAATGTCTAATATGGGGCATTGCAATTATGTGGTCTCCAGAATAAAGTTTAAAATTAAAATTGATTAAATAACTTCCTGTTCTAAAATGGATTTTAATAAACCTGATACAACTGCAGATGCTCTAGGATTATTTATATCCTCACTTATATTTGTAATAGTAGAAACAATAGCAGGTAAGGAATCATTTACCGTAGTAACAGCTGTGTGGCGAATAGTCAAAGTTTGAGTCAAACTTTAATTTTTAAATTAGGGCAGACTTCTTTTATAATATTTTGAAAAATAAATTGTCTTTTTGCAGAAGCTTCAATAACATTATACAGATCATTAATTACATACAGTGCATTTCGAAGAGGCACAATATTTTCACAAAGCCGTTCCACCGCTAAATTTAATAAATAATATGCATGACAAGGGAAATACAAAGCTCGAGGCTCATTTTTTTTTAAATTGTGCTGAAAAACCATTCAACTGGCCGCTCATGTTACTTGCGCCATCATACTTCTCCCCTCATTCTGTTTAGCGGTATACCAAATTCTTTTAAAAAAGTTCTTAACAGTAGGTGTAACTCTTCACTTTTGGTATTTGAAAAATTTAAAAACCCTTTATAACATATTTATCATTTTCACCTGACAATATCTTATGCCCACTGCTACTTGTTCCTTGCTCGATATATCCGTTGTTTTGTTAGCAATGAGCGAGTAACAAGAAGCAGCATTTAGCATTTATCTCATTTACAATTTTTTCGGTGACAAAATTTCCATAATACATAAATGATTTAATTTTGGATCGGTGCACCTAAATATCTTCACATTTTTGATTGAGACATATCTTCAAAACCTCTTTGTTTACCTTGAATCTTGAAATTGATTAATTCAACAAAATTGCCCCCCTTAAAATATTTTTTTGTTTCATTGTGACCTCTGAAGGCAACGCCTTGTTTTCTTGGACATAAGATTGTTTCAAGTGCAAATTTGCAATATATTCTATTTTTTTTCTATAGTTTCTTGATGAAATGAGGATATCTGCCCAGCATCTGAATGAGTACAGGCTTTCTCCACGGAACGATTCTCAATAAAAAAATGCTTTGCTCCAATATACGAAGCCGATTCATCATGTTTTTTAAATTTTTAGAAAGCAGTTTCCAGTTTCCAACCTCTTTTTTAACACAAGTTTCATCAGCACATCCGGGTTGGAAGCAATAAAAACAAAAAGCTGCGTCTAGTTGCACACTATTCCAACTAGGAAACATCTCGTACCAAGATCAGCAAAAACTTCTACATTTCTTTTTTTTTTCATACTGACGCTTACTTAATTCCAATACAGGTTGATAGGACCCTTTCAATAAATCCAGACTAGTATTTGCAGGATCTCTTGTATGAATACCATCATACACAGAATTACTTGGTAATGTTGGCATTGGTTATTCGCATTGGTCAGATTCTGGAGGCCTAGATGTTTATGCCTCTGATTTTCGAAAAAATTTCAAAATGTTAATTTGCTTTTTAGACATGGTTCTAAAGGTGTTGGTAAATCGGTTCCCAGTAGGTAGGAAATAAGAGCGTAGTTTCAAACATCTGTTAATAATATATAAATAGGGTCCCAAACCTAAAAAGGTCGTTGGTAAATTGGTTTCCCAAATAAATTTGAGGTAAGTATCTAATAAATTAAAATTATATTGGGGATGTGAAATTATTGAAATTTTGGTTTGCATTTTTGTTCTATGGCTATCACATGGGGTAAGTTTTGTTTGTTTCTTTTCACTGTGCTGGTACCTAGTAAAGATTGAAATTATAAATGTTATTATTTTGTATTATATTACTTGGTATTTTTAATGTAAAACACTATGTTGTACTTTGTAAAATAAACAGACTTATAAAAACGCAGGAACCAATTTACAGCTAAAGATCAGGTAAACTAAAAATGTTGACCCTTCTTAATTTGGGAACCAATTTACTTGTACCCGGTTCTAAAACAGAAGCACAATAGATTATTATTTTTATATTCATATAATAGGTATGTAATAACTCATAATCCGCTAATAACACAAATTTTATGTTTATTAGTACATTATATACCTAGGGACTAAACTGACATTTCAATTTACTCGCCTAATTTTGATATACTCGTATAGTCTCAGAAATTTTTTTAGACCCTACTAATTTTGTTTTAGTCCCTGAAATTTTACTAACCCGATTTTTTCAGTCCGTGAGGCATAAAAATGCCACTTTGGTCCCTAAAGTGCAATAGTAGTATATTATATACCTAGGTTGAGAAGTAAGCCATTATTTACCGAGCACTTTTATATCCTGAGGCGCGTAGCGCCAAAGGATATAATGTGCGAGGTTAATAATGGCCTTCTCAACCGAGGTATATATAAAAATTTTTTTACTACTAACACTGATATATTACCATATTTGATTCGATTTGATTTTATATTAGTCATTTTCTACTTATTTTTCAAATAGTTCAGTTGTCTAACTGACAGAATGAATTTAATTTTAAATGTCATTTTCCGAAAGATAGACGCTTCCTAAAAGTTAAAACCGTAACGTGTGAATAAAATAATTGGAAAATGGGTGAAAATTTTAGTGAGAGTGATTTAGATATGGAAGTATGTACCCCTCCTGGCAGCAAATACTGCAAGTAGCGATTTGTTGCCAGAAAAATCGAAGAGAGTGTACATTCAAATATTAACAGAGTATAACAAACCAACGAGTAGCGACATAAAGCGTCGGCACCTTTGATGTTCAAGGGATCGATTCCGGCAGAGCCGATGACAGTTGGACACCATATTTGTAAACTGCTCAAACCATGAAGTGGCTCGAAACGAAAGGAAGCGACTCTGTGACTACACTATAAAAAACTTGAAGTGGAAAATTGCTCAAGTTTCATATTTGAATCTGACTCAGTAAAATTTAAAGCTTTTCTATAATTAGTGGTTTTCCTACTTCCTGTCGATAATAATTTCTGAAAGCTTTCATCATAAAAATATATATTACTATATTTCTTCTACGATTTGTCGATAAAGGAATCTCAATATTTTCTTGGAATTTTATTTAAATAATTACTTTCCTTTAGTGAGGGTGCGTTGAGAGAAAAATAAACCCACGTATTTCATGATTTCATTTATCATGTTAAGAAGTTGTTGTGTCAATTTTTAACCTTAGTAAAGCACTTTGAGCTTACACGCGCCTGGTTTGGAAGTTATTGAAGAGGTGTAGCAGAGGTTTTTGATAGGTAGGTAGTAGAAAAAGATATATTTTACGACGTTTTCAGCGGTTCTCAAATAGACATTTCGTATTATACTAGTTTCAGCAACTTCTTGTTATTATTAATAGTACTCCATTTCTTTAAATTACGATGTTATATTTGCAAAAGTATTGAGTAAATTTTCTGAACCTTTGAAACGTGGAGAAAAATTAAAATTTGCAACAGCACAAACAAAAGGTTTTTATTAATTAACTGTTATGAGTAGGCTGAGGAGTTGTAAGTCAGGAGTACTTACTTACCCCAGTTGTCTTAAGGGATTTTAACCCTTACACGCACTCTTATGAAGACAATGTTGTTAAAGTATTAATTTGAATAAAAGACAACAATTTTCACTAGTCTAACAATCTTTATTAATCAAAGGTTATTGAAAGCAAATTTGCGGCGTAGATTTCGGCAGAAATGCAACTAAAAATGTTTAATAAACAAATTTTGACATACGGATACAACCAAAACTAAAAAAATACCATATAAAGGCAATACTAAACCATCCCAGGGAGGGATGACTGACTATGTCCTCTATAAGGAATGGCTCGAAAAAGAAACTATTACTGACTGATGGTCTAACATTAGCAGCCTCCCTTGTTTAAGAGTACTCTGTTTACACTATTAACAGATATACTCTGTAAAAATCCTAGCAGAAGCATTTAAAGGGATAAAATTTGAACTCTCTTCCCAAGGACATGAACTTCTGTTAACTTAACAGAATCTAGGACTGAATACTGACCACGTAATGCCAATGCTTTTAATTATGTGTGCATTACATTTATTATTATATAATTATACCATACCTACATATACTAATAAGACATAACGAATATAATAATGTTTATAATAAATTAGTGGTTGCTATCATATAAACAATGCTAGCTTTAGACATAAACATTATAACAATTTACCGTTACAAGACCCTATTAATAAACCATACAAAAATAAATATGAGAACAATATTACTCAAAGCTATGAGCACAAATTAACAATACCATATCTGGATCAAATAACTTAAAAAAAAATTGCTTTAACCCTTTTGCTTAAAGAGAACACACACAGCTCTAAACGCTACTATTTATATACATACATACATAAGTTTTCATAAATCAGAGTAAATTACTATGAAATGAAAAATGCAATAATTTTTATCAACTATACATGTGATAGGATTTTCAATTTCCGAATGCCATTTTTATCAGAACTATTACATTTGAGATGCCTATTATTAAATTTTAAAGAATAAAATATTTTTAGTCTTATAAATAGTTTTAATACAAACAACTGGGAAAAATTTGAACAGGGATGGAGAAATTGTACTTTTTCAAATATATTCACGAGATAATTAGAATTTTTTTTCGCCTGTACATATGTTCCCAAACTGCGAATTGAAAATACTTTCTGGTGGTGATGATAAACCACCAAAAGTACCTTTGGTTGTATCAAAAGCTTTAAAATGCGACAGAAGTTTGTCTACATCAATACTAGTACATTCTCTGCTAAAAGCATAGCAAATGTCACATGAATGTACTTCCAAACACATTTTCATCAAATATCCATGGACGTAATAGAAAGCATTCTGTGGTGGAATGGTTTCTTTATGGTAATTGTAATCAGGCAAGCGAATTGCTGCAGTTGATGTTTCCGACTCCTTATTAATAATTTCTACCATGTCCATGGATTTTAAACTAATGAGCACATCATCTAAATTCTCCCTACAATTCATGTGATTTTAGTGGAAATAATTCTGCACAAATAATTTTCTAAAGGCACTTTGAAACTGTATTGATGTGGGATTTATGCAGTTGCCTCCCTGGTGCGTTGCAGGATTTTCTAAACAATCTGGTTTTAAGATATTTATACCCACAGTTTAAAAGTGCTTGCCATAAACTGAGAAGACTTATTGTAATAGACCATCCTTTAATAACCCTGACCATTTTTGATTATTACCTTTAAATTTGGCAAAAAATCCAAAGCTTCATTTAAAAATTTTAACTGTGAATCAGATCTGTCAAATACATTCTTAAATTTATAATGATTATTTAATGATAGGAAGTTCAAGATATCAAACAGATTATTAAATTATTCTACAATTTAAACTGTTGCAAAAGTTTCATTTTTTCACTTTCAAACTTATGTATGTATTCATTCCACTGGTAATTGAGTGGCTCAAAAGTTGAGCAGCATAACTCACTCTCATTTTTTCAAAAGTTATGGGATTAAGTAACACCTGTAGAACTGCTGTTTATCACATTATTTAATAAATGACCAAGGCATTTTTCTACCTTGAAAGTAAAAGGTGTGCTGCCTAAGTTAGTGCGGGTGGCCTTAATTAAATGACATGGGTCAAAAACTTTGAATATAAAATTGACAGGAAGGATCATAACGTTATTTTTATGGGACCGGACAGGGGCTTATATATGGCCGCCGACAGTTTCCGGTTTGTCAGTGGCGTGCACAAGTTTAAAAGGGCTAAAACTAATAGATATAGTATATTAAGATACTAGTTTTAAAAGACCATATTTTATCGCATGAGCACGAAGTTAGGAAACGACCCGCTTGCTTGTCGAAAAGAGCTTCTTTTCGACACTACTTTGCGTATCGAAAAGACTTATCTATGATACCAAAATAGAAAAAAAAAAATTAAAACCTATAGAGCAAAAGGCAATTTGGGTCCAAGCGAATAAAATTTAAGAATTATGATTTTTCGGTTTAGTTTATCTATTGTGGAACTTAATTAATTTCCCAAAGAACACAATCGTGCTTTACAACCACATTTTTTTCAGGTGTATTTGGACAATATTATTCAGGCCTTAAAAATAAGCAACAAAATTATATAAATTGTTTATTTTTTAACACAAAATATAATGATGATTTTTGTATTAAAATATACTACTAAAAATACTCTCTTTTTCGCGTGGACGGATAAATTTTAATGCAAAAACCATTATGCGGCGACGAAATCTCTTTTTGGCCCTAATATGGACTTAGCTTTTTTTCGAAATGACCGATTGAATTAGTTACATCAAAACACTCTTTAGCAAAATGGTGGGAACAAAGGACACTGTGGGCTTTTGGAATCCAATCTTGTTTTTTTTTACGAAGTTAATCTAAAAAGCTCTGCGTCTATCTTTGGGAAACCTAAAAGATCAAAATAATAATAATTATTGCTTCGACGTTATAAAACGATTTTTATGTATTGAGTAGGTACAATAATTATAAATAAGAATGACGAAAACACAGATCATTTTAGTTGATTACTATTTTAATCAACATGCTAAATATTAATCATTTCTAATAACAAATCAAACAATATAATAAAATAATAAAATATGTAAATGGAATTTTGAATTTGTTACGCGTTACACCCTTGTTACGCCCATGGTGTTGATAGTGATATAATGACAGTGACATAATTAAAAATCGAAATAAAGTATTTAAGTTTAACTAATTAATCAGAAAGAGTACTTACCTATGAAATGTTGTTCCTAAATTTTTATTTTCAATCGTTTCGATACAGCCGCAAGCAGCACAACTAACCATTGTTCGATTTTCGATTTCGTAAATGCACAACGTTCCGGCGATTATGACAGTAAAATATGGAAATGACTTTGATATGACATAACATTAGGGGCGTGAATATGGCCGTTTCCGTCGCAATTTTTGTAATAGGCAAATACCCTTTTCATTCTCCCCTCTACGAAATTATAATTTTCTGTTTTAAAAGGTCAAGCGAAAGCGAAAGTAAAACATGCTAGGTGATAGGTTGCTAAGTACGAAAAACTTTCGTGCCCTGGGTGACGAAAAAAATAAAAATGTCAAGTCAACGTTGTCAATGTCAAACGTTATTTAGAATAAAAATTAAATGTAAATTTACAATTGTTATATGAACCTGAATTATTTAATGGGAAATGTTGATTGAAATCTTGTCCAAAAGCAACGGCGGCACTGCCAATAATGCGTCTTACGTTATTAGGGACACATCTGTAGTTGTACACCATTTAACGAAATTTTCATAGACTTGATTGTACCGATTTTTAGATTTATCTGGTAACGAACTACAACTGCACGCAATATTCGCTGCATCTTCAATACAACGAGAATAATTATTAATTTCTCGATGCTTCAATAGAACTCATATTTTGTTAAACTCTCGCTAAATACCAAAGTTATCAACTTAACTATTCAATACTATTATTTGATAAATGTCAAACTAATAATTTTTAATTGACATGAATGTTACCTTAGTAACGTTAACAAGCAACTATGTGATACTGGTATTTTTATAACAATAAGCCGCCTTATATCAATTTTATTACAATTGATTGGGGATTTTCAGCATCAAATTTGAATATGTTTATTTTAAGAAATCGAGAGGGGAGAATGAAAAGTTTAATACATTACACGCTGCGAAAGCCCTTTCAGGTGCTTGTAGTTTTTTGGTTGGTTGAGTGTCTACAAAGGATGCAGTGTTCATCCTTATCAGTAACTGTCTTCATTTTGATTTCACGGGCCTTAGATACTGATCTATTGTGTAGTCCTGGTTGACATTCCAGCTTTTCAGCATATATAGTTGGTGAAAGGTGAAGAGGTAGAACACGATTATCTATTCTTAAGTTCATTGGTTAAATATCATCCAAATTCACCCATTTTGTTTCTTCATCTTTTGAAATACTAGGACCTGAAAGTGATAATGAGAATGAAGGTATTGTTGATACAGTATTAACAACAAGCATAAGGCTATTTAATTGCAGTCAAACAATATCATGTTAGACCCAATAAAGTGTCTGACAAATTTCAATTAGCACAACTCAGATAAAAACTGGAACTATTTATGTGACCAGTAGGTACTTTCTGTTGGGTACATGACTCATAAAACTAGGTAGTGTTTCTAGTACATATTGTTTATTGAATTAATGTGATTATAGGATGAGGTGAAATATATGAATTTTGACTACCTATCAGGGTAATTACTGTTTTGTAACTCACTTGTAACTAATAAATCCAACCAGTAAAATTATTCTACTAATGGAATTCAAAATGCTGTTGCTAAATTCAGTCATAATGATTAGACAAACAAAATAGCTGTAGCAGTTTGTGCCATTAGAAGCAATACTAATACTGTAATTTTTTTATAATCAATGAATAATTGCTATAAAGATTTACCTGGAAGGTTCTTGATTTTCTTTGGTGGTTCCTGAGATGAATTTTGACTTGTCTCAAATGCCCGTAGTAGATATTGACCAAATATTGTAGGAATTGCATCAGGTACCAAGTGCTTTCTTTCCTGCAGAGGTTATCTTAGAAAAATACTTTTCTTCAAAGTGAACTTCGCATAGTCTATATGCCATCATCTGTTTAACTGGTTTACGCAGTATATCACTTCTGATAGAAGCTTCTGCCCAGACTTTGGCACTGAAAAAAAAATCTCATTAGATTTATGATAACTGTAATTTATAAAACTGAAAAAAAATATTTTTAACACAAGCTTCTTTCTGCAGTTTTTGATTAAAATACAGTGGGCAGAGATTTTAAGCCTGTCATTATACTCAGGAAATGAAGCATTTATAACACATCGAGGCACATATTGCAGTTTTCGAATGCCAGCTAACTTCTGCAGGTCGTGTGTTTTACAATTTGAAATCAAAATGTGAGTTGATTTAAATTAGACATCTACACATTTGGCAAAACTAGAGTACCTAGAGCAGAACCTTCAAATATCAAGTGTGATGTAATTATGTTATAAGTTTATCGATATAAACTCGTCTATGAATATCAAATTACCTATTCTTCTGTGATACATCATTTACAAAATCCTTGAAAAAATGCAATACTTTTATCTGTGAGTGAAGGCATACTGGAATACATTTTTATTTCCAGCACCCAATATATTTCTGAGCTGAAATATATTATATGTATTTCATATCGAATTCCAATGTCTTAGTTTTACAATAAAGGCATAGAGTTCAAAATATTCCAATAGGTTTTCGTTGTATCCAAATAACAAAATAGTCAGTTCTTATTGAAACACCTTTTATATATGTATGCTATACTTGTGCACAACAAATTATGTTTAATAAAATAAAACAAAAAAAACCGAAACAAATTAAAAATTAACAAAAATCTTACAAAGAAATACGTCTCTTAAGAGGTTGGGTTATCACATAAAAGAACTAAATAATGCTGATTTACTTACGATGTTTTAGAAACAGAATCAAATATCAATTCTGCTAATTTCTTTCTTGACGATAACCTGAATTTTTGTTTACGTAGATACTAATAACTTTTTTTAATTATTGGGTAAGGTAAGTTTTTTTGGCAGCAAATAACGGTTACCAACTTGATGCCTAAATATCCATATTTCCAAACTAGCTCATCTTTTTTTTTTGGGGGGGGGGGGGGGGGGCGGCAACCTACAATGATATTTTTCTGTCTATTATCAAAAAATCCTTAATCCTTGGTTTGTAGTAAACTCCTTTTCAGGTATGGATTATTTGTACCAACTTGAATTTTTCTAATTTCAGGCTATTATCCATTAGATAGTTAGGTAATGACAGGTAAAGATAACGTAGCAGCATTGGCTTTTATAGAATGGTAGCAGACATGGATAAACAGAAGCATAATTACTCCCAAATATTTAGTATTAACTGAATTTGTTGTTCGGAAGATTTACTGGAAATTAGGGTATGATTGAAACTAGGATATTACATCTGTGATTCAAACGGACTACTTGCTTGCTTGCTTAGTGTGAGTTTCCATCGTGCTAGTGCGCTGAGCACTCTCGCACTGTCTTGGTCCATGTTGTTTTTCGTTATTGGTTTTCGTGTCGACTTGGTTCCTAGGATGTCATTGGATATGTCCTCGTTGTTGTTGGATTCTTGATGCCGGTTAGTGAAGGAGCGAGTGTTGTTTGATTTTGCGATTTTGAGCAGACAAGAGAATAACTGTAGACACCTAGGCGAGGCTGATCGCTTTGGATTATGCAGATTTCTCCGCAAGTCCAAAACGATCACCCCAGGAAAGAACTGCACGTGATACGCAGGGTGTTACCCCCTGACTCTACTTCTACGCATGGAGCCCATACGGCGAGCTACCCCGTGCAGTCCCTTAATGCCCGTACACCCCCGTTTTTAGGCGGGAACCCGGCCTAGGGCATCAGCGATGCTCTCGTCTCCAGCTGTTTTTGAATCATTCTAGTTTTGTTAGTGATCTATGTGATTTAGAATTTTTGAAAAATTTTTGAAAAAATTTGATTTAAAATTTTGAAAAAAAAAATTTTTGAGTTTGAGATTTTTGATTTTTCGAAAAAGAACGAACCTTTTAGAAATTTTGAAAATTTTTGAGTTTTTGAAAATTTTGAAAGTTTTTGGAAATTTTAAATTTTGAAGATAGAATGATATTGATATTATTATTTTTGTTTTTTTGGGTTTTTTTCATTTTTTCTTTGTGTAATGTGAATGTGATTTAGTGCTCTGGTGGGAGTAGTAAGCTTTTATGTACTGTTCTGTTTGGATGTGCTACTCTGCTGAATAATGTTCGTATGATTGGGTTTGTGTGGTTGCGAACTTGTTCTAAGAATATTGTGTGTTTGCCTGCCAGATATGTGTTTATTGTGTCTATTTTGAGGTCGTTGTGAATGTCTGCATTGCGAACGTACCAAGGTGCGTTCACAATTTGTCTGAGTGTTTTGTTTTGGAATGTTTGAAGTTTTTTCTTGTTTGTTTTGCATGCATGTGTATATACTATGGCTCCATATAGAATTTTGGGCTTTATTATCTGATTATAAAGCATTAGTTTGTTCTTTAGTGACATTTTACTATTTCTGTTAATTAATGGATAGAAAGCTTGTTTGGCTACAATGCCTTCGTTAACTTTTGCTTGAATGTGCTTTTGAAAAGTGAGTTTGCTATCTAGGGTTACCCCTAGATATTTAAGAGAGTTTGACCATCTTATTACTGAGTTTTCGAGATTTAAATTTGGAATAGGTTTATTACGTTTAGTTGTTATGAGCAAGGCCTGTGTTTTTCCTTCATTAATTTTAATATTCCAAGTTTCTGCCCATTCATATATGGAGTCTAAGTGTTGTTGTATGTGGTTTTTGAGT
Organism: Pissodes strobi; assembly: GCA_016904865.1. NCBI lineage: Eukaryota > Metazoa > Arthropoda > Insecta > Coleoptera > Curculionidae > Pissodes > Pissodes strobi. The sequence continues at coordinate 8,492 of JAEQML010064054.1, read as the reverse complement.
CTTGTGTGATTGTTGTTTATTGAGAATATGCATGTGTCGTCTGCGTATATGGAGAGTTTAGTGTTTGGGTGTCTAGGTATGTCTGTTGTGTATAATGTGTATAGCGTAGGCGACAGAGGAGAGCCTTGGGGGACTCCTGCCTCTATGCGCCTTGTGGTGGATAGTGCTGTGTTTATTTGTGTAGTGAAGGATCTGTGTTTGAGGAATGAGGCTATGAGTTGAGTTAGTGGAGGTGGAAGATTGTGTAGTCTGTCTAGTTTGTGTATGAGTCCCTCATGCCACACTTTGTCAAAGGCTTTTTCGACGTCAAGGACTACAACTCCGGTCGATGCCCGTCTTTGCAGTCCTCTAGTCGCCTCCTCAACAAGCCTGGCAAGTTGGAGCTCGGTGTTGTGTTGTTTTCTGAACCCAAACTGTTCGTCTGGGATCAGATTGTTTTGTGATATGTGTGAGTTTAATCTCTCCAACATAACCTTCTCCGTCAGCTTGCTCAGCGATGAGAGCAAGCTGATAGGTCGCCAGTTTTGAGGAAAGATCAAGTTTTTGTGAGGTTTAGGGATTAGTATTATTTTTGCTTTTTTCCAAGATTTTGGAAAGTGTTTTAGTGATAGTATTGTGTTTATTATGTAAGTGAATTTGAGTATGGCTGTTTGTGGTAAGTTTTTTAGTGCTCTGTTTGGTATGTTGTCGTAGCCTGGTGCTTTTTTCGGGTTTAATTGCGCAATAATTTGCGCAATTTCTGCGGTGTTTGTTGGTCGTGTTTCGTCGTCTTGGTGTTCGTTTTCGTAAGTTAGTATTTCTCTGTAGTTTCTCTCTATGGTTGCCTCGTGATCTATATCCTGGGCCCCATCGCCTAAGGTGAATTGCGATTCCAGCGAGTCTGCGAAAGCCTCAGCCTTTTCTTCACTGGAATACACCATTCCTCTCAGTCCATGGATGTTAGGATATGTCACTTTGTTGCGACCTTGCATCGTTTTGGCGATTTTCCATAGAGAGTTGTTTTGTGGGTTGACTGTTGTGATGTATTCTGTCCATGAGTTGTTTTTGTGAGTTTTTATATCTGTTTTGATTGTATTCGTGAGTCTGTTTGCTAGTGTGTTTAAGTCTCGATTGTTTGTTAGTTTGGCTCGTCGTTTTAGCCTGTTTCGGAGCCTTATGTTGTCTTTTATGTTTTGTGGAAGAGAGTATGGGTTGTTTTGATTTGTGTGTACTGTTTTTGTGGCTGCGTTTATGGCTGCTTGTATATCCTCTGTGAACCTAGCAACTTCGTTGTCTAGTTCCGCTTTGGAGGCGATGTATGGTAAGTTGTGCATGTTTTGTGTTAAGTGTTCTTTGAATATGTTCCAGTGTATGAATTGTTGTATGTTTGCTTGTTTGTGTTCGTGTATGTTGTTTATTGTGATGGCAATCGGAGAATGATCTGATGAGGATAAATCCTCCAGATTGTCAATCACAACATTGTGTGCGATGTTTTGAGTGAGTACTATGTCTAGTATATCTGAGCGTTCGTGATGGAAGTGTGTGGGTTCAAGTGGTGCTTGTACTGTGAAGTGCAGTTCTTGCGAAGCTCTTAGTAATGCAGTGCCACCTGCATTGGTGGCCCTGCATCCCCAAGATCTATGTTTGCAGTTAAAGTCTCCTGCTGCAAGAACTGGCAGTGTGTAGTTGAAGAGTTTTGTGGTTTCGTCTAGTGGTAAGTTGTGTTGTGGTGGTTTGTATACTGAATGAATGACAATGTCTCCGTCAGTTAGACTGACTTTGATGCTTGTCACCTCCAGTATGTCTGACTGTGGTGGTTGTATTGCGTCATGTGTAATGTTGTTTTTTACAAAAATGGCAGTGCCGCCCCCCATACGCTGTGCCCTGTCATTTCTATAGATTGTGTAGTTTTTGATGTGTAATCTTGTTTGTGGGCGTAAGAATGTTTCCTGTACGAGTGCAATGTCTATGTTATTTTCAGTCAGGTAGTCAGCAAACTCGTGTCTTTTGGGGTAAAGAGAGTTCGCGTTCCAACTGACTAAAAATAGGTGCTTTGGTTTATTAGCCATTGAGATTAGCAAATAGTCTCAATGCTGGATTTTTATTTATAATTTCTGAAATTTTATTCAGTTTTGTTACTATGTCTTGTTCAGACATAGTAAGAAGAGCAATTAATCCGTTTGCTTGCGGCATTGCACTCGTTTGGGAGTTTGTGTTTATGTTTTTGTTTGTGGGTGTTATTTGTGTAGGTTTTGGAGCTTGTTGTTGTGGTTGTTGTTGTTGTTGTTGTTGTGGTTTTGTGACTTGTGCAAATGTTATGTTTGTGTTCACTGGCCGTGTTTGTGGTAGAGGTTTCTTGAAGTTAGGGTTTTTAGAGCATTGTGAGTAGTTAGCTGGGTGTTCCCCCCCGCAGTTGCAACACTTTGCTGGGGTATCAGTGGTTTTGGTGCACTCTTTGTAAAAGTGTCTATGGCACACAGGTTTGGCGTAGCAGTTTGAGATGGTGTGCCCAAACTGCTGGCATTTGTGACATTGGGTTTGAATTTTGTTAATGCTTCCTCTCTGAAGCTCTACACTGACTGGCATGTAATTAATCCTGTCTTCTTCCAAAATTTTGATGTCGGACTGAGGAAGAAGTACTTTGACTGAGTTGGTAAGAAACTGACGTCTCCTACCGACCTTCAGCCAGTAGATCTCCTTGGGGGAATAGCCCCTGTCCTCTAGGTCGTGTTTGATGTCCTCAATGTTCATTTTGTTATCTAGGCCCTTGATGATGACATTTAGGAGCCTATCTTCCGGGAGGAAGTAGGAATGATATGGGAACTTTTTACCCTGCAAATATCTTGTGATGCCTCTATGGTCTCCAGGAGTATTTGGGGTTAATTGAATGCCTAGTTTTGATTTTTTAACATTTCCGAAACCAAGTTTCAGAATTGTTAAATCTTGGAATATTACTTTCCAGTGCTCGGGGCATCTGATGATGATGGGCACCACATCTGATTTTTTGGGGGCTGATTGGGCACTTGGGGTTGGTTGGAGGGTTTTGATTTGTGGCTGAGTTTGGGCCGAAGTGCTGGCCTCTGCGTGCTTCTTCATCGAAGCAGCTAATATTGGTTTGACTGTGGCTGGAAAATTATTGGGAGGGATTGTGTCCCTCTTTGATTTTTTCAGAGGTGGGAATTCCTCTGATTTGGGTATTTTGGAAGGTTTTTCAGAGTCTGAAGAGACTTCCATCTCTTCGTCCTCCTTGGTTTCAACTGCGGGGGGTTGCACTATGTTTTGTGTAATGTTTTGTTGAGTGGGTGTGTCTGTGTCGGTGATTTGCGGCACATTAAAATGGTTCGTCATGTTCTTCATATCTGAAGAAAGTTCATTGATTTTTGCTAAAAGTTGTGCAATTTGCGCACTCTGTTCATAAATAAGTTTGTGACTTTTGTCCGAGTCTTGTCTTAATTTATTGATAGTTTTTCTAAGCTCGAGGTTTTCTGCCTCAAGCTTTTTGATAAGAGACGATTCCATTTTAATATGTGTCTTGTGTTGTGTTATTGTGTTTGACGTGTGTTTTAACTTACTTGTGTGCACTTTGGTAATTGGATACTTGTCGCGTTCTTTTCTCACCGCTCCGGTCATCGCCTCTTCCGGCGGAATTTTCGTTGTGCAGGCTTCCCTGCCGCCTGAGTTTTCTGCTTCCTTCGTTATGTTGTGGTGGGTTGTTCTGCTGCTGTGTTCACAAAGTGACGAGATACATGCACTCTAGGTACGATCGTGCCGTCACTCTGTGTTGCGCTTGTTGCGCTAACGTCAAACGAATTTATACGCCAGCGTGAGCCAACGTCAAACGATTTTTGGTAGCATACACTACACTGAAAAGTATAGTGCTGCCTTTTGTGTCGTTAGCGTATTTTACCTCACTTCACTTTTTGACTTGTTTTCGCAGAGCGGATGGGTAAACGTGTTGCCAGCGCGGCCGAAGCAACAGAACTTCAAACGGACTATAGACACGTTATGCTACTTATTTAACCAAGACACTCATTACATTAAATAAACCGAACCGCCCTTCTATTTTTCCTTTTCCGAGGAATCGAAATCGTTGGTTAGGTCAAGTTAGGTTCTCTTTTTTTAAGGTTACTATGAAAAATATCAGGTCTACTAAACATAAAACCCAGGCCTTACAACAAATAACTTCTACAAACTAATACAGGCCGGAATAATTTCGTTCCTTTACAATAGAAGTATTTTGCTGGACATTGTCCATAGACCCTTCATGTGAGAACACCATAAAACATTTTGTAGGTACATAAGTACTCTAATTAAGAGAGACTATTTTTTAAGCACATGTATCGGTGCATTATTAGGTATTCTACTTTTGAAAATTTTTGCTCAATATAGAATGTGAAGATATATGTTGTTGGATAAAAAAGAAACTTGAAACTGAGAACAGTCTAGCAATACACACTACATGTACCGAACGTCTTTTGGAATTCAATTTCTCACTTATAAATTGCACTTTTTCGCCATTAATACTCCTGTATCAATATTTATCTATTCTTCAAGAGCAATTATTTAACAACTGATTTACATTTCAATTAAAAAAAAACAATCATGATATTGGAAGTTAGTAGCTATGTACTTACCGATCATAATCCTTAGAGCAAATTTGAAGAAAGATTTTCCATCTCCAGACCTAGTTGAACAAGCACGATATGCACAAGAAATACCGGGCATGATTATACACTTATTCAGTTTTAAAATTTGGAAATTACAACACAATTCATAACTAAAACTCACATCGGAATTTGTAAACATTGTAAATTGTAACTGACGCGCGACAACAAAACAAAAGTCAGTTTGACGGATGGACACACTATTTCGAGCATGCGCAAAAAAATTTGGTCCCCCAGCTGTCGCTACTCGTTGGTTTGTTACACTCGGGTATTAATAAGAATACTAGGGGGGAGTCATGAAAAGTGAGTCATACTGTATATAATTTTTTTACTAATGGCACTGATACAATCCTTATCATTATTTGAATTGATTAGATTTTGAAATTAATCATTTCCTACTCATTTTTCAAATAATCCGAAATGACAACTAGTTGTCAAACTAACAAGTTGAAACTTCAATGACATTTTCCGTTTCATTATTGACCTAGGTTTTTTTTAATATTATTATTTACCAAGGGTGAGAAACGTTTCTTCCTATTTGAGAAATAATGGTGATTTATCAGGTTAGTAGTAGTTTATTTGTATTGTGTTTATTGTACGCTGCTAATGTAAATAAAAATAAAAACAGTATCACACAGCACGCAGTAACACTCGTATTAAAAAAAGGTAATTGTTTACTATCCGGCCGATGACTTATTTTTTATTTTTTCGAAAAATATCGTTAGTATATTGTTGAAAACAACAAATTTAAAGATATTCTAGTGGCGATGGTAAGATTTTTTCAACACTTATAAAAATAATCAATTTAAAATGAATAAACCAGTAAGTAAACAATTACCCCCCAGGCTCCTAGTTTACTATACGGCCGTCGACCTATATTTTTATTTTTCGGAAAATATCGTTAGTATATTGTTCAAAACAACAAATTTAAAGATATTCCAGTGTCGGAGGTAATAATTTTTCAACACTTATAAAAATAATAAATTTAAAATTGAAAAATCGGTAAGTAAACAATTATTCTCGAATTCCTAGTTTGCTACTCGACCGTGTATCTATTTCTTAATTTTTTCGAAAAAAAAAATGGTTTCTATATTATTGAGAACTACAAATTTAAAAATATTCCTGAGGCAGAGATCAGATTGTGCAACACAACGCTTATAAAAATAATTAGGATCAACTTTCGCTTAGCTGAAATCAGTTATGTAAGAAATATTTGTTTATTTAGTATAGAGCAACCTCCTCAAATACAAAATCATAAAAAAAAAATTGCGGAAATGCATCATTTTAATTTTTTCGACTCTAGAATAACTGAAATCAGTTACATGAAAACATGTTTCTGTTCTACATTCTAAATATTTTTCTAAACATAATACCGCAAAAAACTTCTTGCGGAAATAAGTCATTTTCATTTTTTGAGTTAACTTTGGTTAGTTTAGGTTAGCTTTGGTTAGTTTGTGTTAGTTTTGGTTAGTTCGTGTTGGTTACGTCTCGTTTAAGCCACTACGCACTTGCGCAAGTCTATGCGAAACAATTTCGGTTAGCTTGGGTTAGCTTTGGTTAGTTTGGGTGAGCTTTGGTTAGTGTAGGTTAGATTTGGTTAGTTTGGGTTAGCTTTGGTTAGTTTCGTCTCGTTTAAGCCACTACGCGAAACAATTTCGGTTAGCTTGGATTAACTTTGGTTAGTTTAGGTGAGCTTTGGTTAGTTTGGGTTAGCTTGGGTTAGGTTTGGTTAGTTTGAGTTAGTTTCGTCTCGCTAAAGCCACTACGCACTCGGTTAGCTTGGGTTAGGATTGCGCGAAGCGCAAGCCTTTCTTCACGCAAGCCTATGCGAAACGATTTCGGTTAGCTTTGGTTTGTTTGGGTTAGCTTTGGTTAGTTTGGGTTAGTTTTGGTTAGTTTAGGTTAGTTTTGGTTAGCTTTGGTTAGTTTTGAGATAAAAACTCTGATAGTAAACTAGGAAATTGGAGGAAATTGTTTATTTACTGATTTATTAATTTTAAATTGATTATTTTTATAAATATTGAAAAAATCTTACCTCCGCCACTGGAATATCTTTAAATTTGTTGTTATCAACAATACACTAACGATATTTTTCGAAAAAATACAAAAATAGGTCGACGGCCGGATAGTAAACTAAGAGCCTGGGGGTAATTGTTTACTTACTGATTTATTAATTTTATATTGATTATTTAAGTGTTGAAAAAATCTTACCTCCGCCACTGGAATATCTTTAAATTTGTTGTTTTCAACAATATACTAACGATATTTTTCGAAAAAATAAAAAATAAGTCGACGGCCGGATAGTAAACTGTTACCTAAAAAAATAACCGTTTAGGTCAAATAATTAAAAACACATACTTACTCTGAATAATAACTAAAGAATTTTAATAGTATGTACTATTATAACTAACTAATACTTGGAGGTTTAGGTTATAGTTACGGTACGAATAATGGTAGATTATTGCTTATCATCTAAATAATAAAAGTAAAAGTAAAAAGTAAAAATATTTTATTTGTCTCACAAATGTGACATTAAACAAAGGTATATAAAAAAAACTTGAGAGCTGGACGAACTAAAACGCCGATTCAACTACAAGCCAAAACATACTCGTTTAGCGCATAAAAGCTGCGATCAACGAGAAACTCCTTTAATTTTTTTCTGAATATGCTATCACTTGGAGAAAGTTTTATTTCATCAGGAAGCAAATTAAAAAAGCTGCAACCTGCATAAATAGGCGACTTTTGATAAAATGAATGGTTGGGCCGGATTAAACGAAAAGTATCTTTTTTCCTGGTATTGTGACCATGTATATGGCAATTAAGAATAAATAGATGCTTGTTTTTGTAAATGTGCATTAAAAGCTTAAACAAGTATATGGAGGTTAGAGTGAGATTTTTTTTATTTTTGAAAATTAATCTACAGCTTGAATTATATGGTGATGAAATGATGATGTTGTAAGATATGTGTGAGTAAACCATAGCATAATAGGTTGTCAATAGGTTTTTTTCGTTAAAAGAGTTTTTCAGTTGAGCAATGGCAAAGTGTGCACTGCACACTTTACCGCCTATATAATCTATATGATCACTATATAATAAAAGCCTATCAATATAAGTACCCAGAAACTTGACACAATATTTCGTTTCTAGGTCAGTATTTCCTATTTTAAAATTAAAATTTTTACCTTGCCTACGGACATTATGGGCCTCGAGAAGTATAGTTTTATCATAATTTATCATAAGCATATTCTTATGACACCATTCATTAAAGCTCCTCAAGACATTTGTAGCTTTGGCAAAAACTGTTTCTGAGTCTTTATCAGATACTACAATAGAGGTATCGTCTGCATACATAAAAACGGACCCGGTAGGAACATGTTTGGGAATGTCATTAACATACAACAAAAATATCAGTGGACCAAGAACACTACCTTGAGGAGTACCTTGATGTACTTCAAAGGTTTCGGATTTGCAGTTTGCCACTTTCACAAAACTTTTACGGTTTCGTAAAAAAGACATAATAAAATTGTTGACAGGGCCAGGGATTCCAAGCGCATCTAGTTTGCTAGACACAAAGTTAATGTCTATTGTATCGAACGCACGCGACAAATCGAAAAAAATTGATATCGTACACTCATTTTTATCCACATTATCATTAATCAATTGAACATATTCAATACATGCGGCTTCAGTTGACTTGTTTTTACGAAACCCATGCTGAGATCCAGTGAGAATATCAAAGGCTCTAAAAACGTACAAACTTTCTCGGTTACAGCCCTTTCAATGGTTTTTGAAAAAACACTAAGTATCGATATAGGTCGGTAGTTATCCATATCATGTCTATCGCCCTTC
>JAEQML010064053.1:0-22424 GCA_016904865.1 Pissodes strobi | reverse complement strand
TCCTTTGAACCTACCTTAGACTATAACTAGAATATATTTTTTATTCTTAAATATCTTATAGATATAATGAATAATCGGTATATATTATATATTAGATATCCCAACAAGTGCTAAATTATTTATATATTTTGTACTGGACTGTGTAACAAATATTCAAAACTACATATAATTTGTCCAATAATTTAAAAATTAAGCATTGAATACAAAAATAATTTAAATACAGAAACACAAAAATAATGTTTTCCTCTTTACGAACCTGTTTTTATCTTATTCTCATACTGACATACTCTCATATAGCATGGGAGAGACTATGATCGGTAATTTTCATATAAAAGCAAACTTACCGTACACGAAATTGGTTATTGTTCGCAGGCCCCAGTATTCAGCGTATTTGCCAACAGACACGTGGACATTCCTGGGGTCAAAATATACGACGGACGGGGTCAATCTTTCTCCGTATTGCTTGTTGGGGATCACCTCCGCGTGGCCGTTTCTAAAAACAGCAATGCTGGAAAAAGTGGTTCCCAAATCGATTCCAACGACGTATTCTTGACTCATCTGCAAGAAAAATATCTAATTAACTACGCTTTTTACCTTGACTAATTGTTAAAGTTTTTGTTTTTAAATTATGATGAAATATTTCAGTAACATTTTTCGCGCTTTCTTTATATTACTTTTTATTTAGTTAGACCTTAAATATTAATATAACCTCTGTGTTTCATAGTTCCAGTTAGCTGATAAACTAATACAAAATATGTATGCATGGAAAGCTTGTAGTGTATGGAGACTTTTTGGGCTGACTGTTATGTTATAACATTATTTTCCTCGATTTGCTCTAACATTTTGACAGGCACGTAACTTGGATTTTCCTCTTAAATACACAGACCTCGGGACTGTCAAATTTTCAGAGCAAATTGAGGAGAAAGATGACATTAACGAACGCCGCTATAAACGAATTAATCAGATTAATCCGAGCGATCTGAGGGAAATACCGAACGCGACTAGTAAAGGTCCATTTTCACGTGACATTAATGTCGCTACTTTAGTGGCATGACGGTGAAAGTCGTGGCATTGAGAGACATTTAACGGAGTGTCGCCCGTGAAAACAGTATTGTCACATTGCCATTGTCTTTTAGTGCAGTGGTCAGATCCTGTGCTTGTGATATGGCGGCCCGGGTTCGATTTCCGAGACGGCAAGACGTGTTTTTTTTCCTTCATTTTAGGCATGCCTTGGGTTAGTTGTGGTTAATTTTTTTTGGTTGCACCCCCGTAGTGAGCGAAGCGATCGGAGCGCCATTCGCGAAGTGAAATATTAGACATACTAAAATAGTAAAAAAACGCTTAAGCTCTGAAAATCGTCGAGTACAGCCGAGAGTAATGAGAAATAAACGGTATCCTCTCTCATTGAGGCTGATGATGATGACAACGAGGCTGATGATGATGAAATCGGCAGCGACGACAGTATGGATTGAGTAAAACAAATGAAATTTGATGAAAATAGGATTTGTCTGGAAAAGATGCAGACAGTGATTGAACTTTCCTGTATACATATTTTAGTCATAGTCATAGTCATATATATTTCATGCCAGTATACATAGTTGGAAAAGGAGGTTTTTTCAGCTTTTTGGACCGTTTTATTAAATTATTGTTACTAAATGACCAACGTTTCGGTACTAGTTTGTACCATCATCATTCCATTACTGAGTAAGCCTTGAACGTGACCTGAGCAACTGCTGTCGGTGTTTGTTATTGTTTTTGTGTACGTGTTGTGATCCCTATGGGTTCAACAAGGCATTTCATTTATGCCCAACTCTAGGTTGCGGGCCCTGATGATGGCACAAACTAGTGCCGAAACGTTGGTCATTTAGTAACAATAATTTAATAAAACGGTCCAAAAAGCTGAAGAAACCTCCTTTTCTAATTTATGTGTTGGATGCGAAAAACTTCTAGTATACATAGTATTTACACACGTCGAACAGTTACAATTCAAAAATTCTAATCTACTACAATTAAGTAAAATCAATTAAAACCATTACACAACATAAAGTAATTTAAAATGGCATGTCCCGCAATAAAACTATTTAAAATAACATATTATTAAATTACACTTAACATATTAACATACAAGACACAGGCCCCAATCGCAAAATCTAAGCAAACTCAAAATTTAAGAATTCTTCACTGGAATAAAAGGCGTTGGTTACTAAAATGTGCTTTATTTTATTCTTAAATGACAAAACTGGCAACTCCACGCAGTAAGGAGGCAGTCTGTTAAAAAACTTTACAGCCAAGAAACACGGCCCACTCCGGCACCTTATCAGGCGCTGGAAGGCAGGCACTATTTGTGTTCTTGTTTCTGGTGTTGTAGTTGTGAATGTCTCCATGGGTTCTAAATTGATGTATGTTCCTTCGAATCCATAGAAGGCTCTCAAGAATGAAAACTGAGGGCAAGGTGAGTATACCCATTTCCAAGAAAACATGCCTACAGTAATTCCTGTAACCCATCCCACCTAAAATTCGGACAGTTCTCTCCTCTGCAATGCAAACACTCGCTTCATCTGGGGTGCATGACCCCAAGTCAGAATAGCATATGTGGCAACTGAATGAAACATACCAAAATATGCAGTTCTTAGCGTATCTTCGGAGGCACAGTTTGCGAGACAGCGAAGAGCATAAACCACACCTCTCAGCCTGCCAGTCACCGCATCGATGTGAGAATGCCACCGCAGAAGTGGATCGAGGTACATTCCCAGAAATTTGACACTATCAGTGTTATTTCATGTTGGATCCATCCATTTCAAAGAGAAAACTACTTTGTTTGTCTTGTCTGCACTCAGATGCAGTCTATTCATGTTAAACCAATCCTCAACTCCCCGCTGTAACACAGTTATTCCCAACCTTGAACCCTCAAGAGAGTCAGCTGAAGATGACAGTGTAGTGTCGTCGGCAAAGAGGGTAAATTTTGCACTGGGCGGTAAGTCGTTGACATAGACTAAAAACAGTATAGGACCCAGAATATACCCCTGAGGTACCCCTATACCAATGTCACTCTCCCCCGACGACACACCACCAACACGGACTACCTGCCTCCTATTGGAGAGGTACGATCTCAGTAGCATGATACTATCAGAGGAAAAGCCATACTTTGCCAATTCACATAATAATATGTTATGGGGAACACAATCGAATGCCTTACTAAGATCACAAAACAAGGCACTGGCGCACTCCATGTTCTCAAAAGACTCCATGATGAATGCTACCAGGTCCAAGATTGCCAAACAATATTCCTGTCCCTCCTGAACCCAAACTGACAGGAAGTGAAGAGGTAATATTCCTCAAAGAATCTCACTATTTGATTTGCAATGCATTTTTCCAATATTTTTGAGATTATGGGTAATAGAGAAATTGGTCTATAACTCTGAGGTTGGTCAGGATCTCCCTTCTTATATATATGAGAATCATCTGAGCAATCTTAAGTATGTGATGAAAAACATTGCTTTAGAGGCAACGATTTATGAGCTTTGCAAGGGGAACCACAATAACATTACTTACGGATTTGATCAACCTAACACTTATACCAAACATATCATGGCTTTCCTTGTTTTTTAAGTGATCTATTATATCTCTAATCTCTATATAAGAGGCAGGAGAAAAGGAGAACCTATCCTTTGTTAAGTTTAGTCAGTCCAGTATTTTTTGAGAAATAGGTATTTTGTCAACTGTTTCTTTTGCGATATTGAAAAAAAAATCATTAAATTCTTCGACTGATATATTTGGATTGCTGTTGAAGGATTTTGGGCTATAGTTACAAACTCATCATTTGCTTTTATTTTGGCTTCCTCTATAGCTATTTTATTTTATTTTTTTAAATCTTTAAATTGCTGTTGAAGTTCTAAGGTAGCATACTGTCGTGACGAGTCACTCAAGAATTGCAAATATTTACGCAATTTCAGGTTATTAGTGAACCAATTGATGTTTTGATCAGATCTTACTTTAAACTTTCTTTCGGGAAATGATCGAACAAATGCCTCTTCCAAGTTTGCCAAAAACTTTGAGACTGATCGACCTCCGTACACTCATCAGAAGCAAACCCCCACTCACACGAGGAGACCAGATTAAAGAACTCTGCCATACCTCGTGGAGTGATCGGCCTACATATTCTGCTGAGCCGAGTCACCTCACCCTTTCTTACGTCAATAGCCAGTTGCAGCTCCTGCCCCAGATGATCAGATATACTAGGAGCTATATTTCCGGATGCAAAGGAATCAGTACTAAAATTAATAAATAAACTGCTCCTTAAAAGTTAGGGATATTAAAATTCGTAACTCATTTTTAAGTTGTAATAATTTATTAAATATTTAACGCATTTTGCAGTGCGAGACATCGCCAGTAAGAGCAGACTTTCTACTTTTACATGGTGTTTAAAAACGTTCCTGGAGAGGCACTTGTCAATTATACAGAGCGGGAAAGAAAGTGATGCAAAAACTTTAAAGAATATAGTGTGGTCACATGTGTGACGAGAAGTGTGGAGACAGGTTTTTTCAAGTTTTGGAATACTTATAATATTTCCTTTCAATTCAGGATAGGAACCCATATTCGATTTTTATTCGTAACAAAATGGTAATCAATTATTGGAATTTTTTTTTGACGACACTCGTGAAGCTAATCCTACCATACATTTCACATTCTACCAATACCTCAGGAGGTATTGATTCTACCCAAGCCAGAAACATACAAAAACATAAATCTAAAATAAATAAAACTAAGTTTATTGTATACAGTGGTATAGAAAAGTTAAACCTAAAAACAAATAATGTTTAGAGAGCAAAAAAAAAAACAAATAATTAAATTAATAGGTGGTAAAAACCCCCGCGAGCATCGATTATGGCCTGACGTTCTCCTTGGCATGCTGTCAATTAAATTATTGATCATATTTTGTGGAATAGCATTCCATAATTCTGGTAGAACTCCTCTTAAATCGTCAAACGTTTGTACTGCCGGCACTTGTTCGTCTAACATTCTTTGGAGCATATCCCACGCATGTTAAAGGCAGTTCGGATCTGGCGATAGAGGTGGTAATGCAAGCTGGGGCATGCCATTTTCTTCCAGGTAATTTAGGGCAATAGCAGCTCTCTGAGGTCTTGCATTGTCGTCTAGAAATAAAAACTCATCCCTATAGCAGCGTAAAAATTTGGCACGATGATGTTTATGATTTGCTATCTGTATTGATTGCCATTCATATTTCCTTCACATATAAAGATCGGTACGGCCGTCAAAACATAATATGCCTCCCCAAACCATTATTGACGCCTATTACGAGGTATCCCTCGCAAACTCCAAACACGTGCTCTTCGACTGTCTGAAAATCTCGCATACCTAGACTCATCAGTAAAAAGGACCGTCCTCCATTCGTTCTTCCAATAGACGTTGACACAATGTTGACAATAGGTAAACAATGATTCCACCTGGCTTAGGTAGAATGTGAAATGTATCGCAGGATAGCTTAACGAGCGTCGTCAAAATAAAAAATACAAAATTTACAATAATTGATTACCATTTTGTTACGAATAAAAATCGAATATGAGTTCCTATCCTGAATTGAAAGGGAATATTATAAGTAAAGCAAAACGTAAAAAAACTTGTCTCCACACTTCTTGTCATTCATGGTACAGCTCTATACTCTTTAAAGTTTTTGCATCACTTTCTTTCCCACTCTGTATAATTGACAAGTCCCTCTCCAAGAACGTTTTTCAAACACCATGTAAAAGTAGAAAGTCTGCTCTTTCTGGCGATGTCTGGCACTGCAAAATGCGTTAAATATTTAATAAATTATTACAACTTAAAAATGAGTTACGAATTTTAATATCCCTAACTTTTAAGGAACAGTTTATATTATCCAAACATGCCTCTAATATTGTGTTGTTGTTTATTGTTTGTATAAAACCATAGCTCTGTAATACATCGCAGAGATCAAGGGTCCCCGGCTGGTCCGTGTTAAAATGCACATTAAAATCATCCACCAAAACAATTTTTTTATGTAATCCTATTTTGTTTACAATTTCCTCCAGCATACTAAGAAAACTCGCCTCTAGCGAGCAGCGGTTATAAACCATAATGGGCGGGATATTTGTTTCCTATTAGATGCTTTGTTTACTATTTCAGAACATCTAATATTTCACTCACGCATGTTGTTTGAGCTCAATTTTTTGGGATCAATTCTTTTCCACTTGTACTTTGACAAATCGTCTGCCTTTATATATTACGCTTATTCAGTAACTAAAGGTTACAAGGAAAAAAAGGGCAGACTGTAAAACATTGCCAAAAATTATTTTTTTTTACAAGTTCAACTGCGTCTGCCTACAATTGAAATTCGTCTGCCAATAGTTTTAAATATCATATTTTTCGAAAAAAAAAATTATTAAGAGGCCGAGTTATCATAAAAATGTTGTTAATTAACTAGTGCATCTGAGATATTTATACATCTGCAAAACGTCAGCCTAGTAAAATTGTTATAACTTTACTAATAACAACTGAGTCTAACTTGTGCCTGGCAGACTGTAAAAAATTGTTCTCAGTTACACGTTTTCTTTTTACAAGATTACATGAGCATGCGTGGCTATTGTACTCTCGAAAAACGTCTGCCAATAAGAAGCTTATGGCGGATTTGGCAAACTTAGTTTGTGTTCACGTAATTGGCAGCTTGTAAAAAGTTGTTACAAGCGACCATTTTTTTGCAAACTAAAAGTAGCATATTTCGATAGTTTACGGCTATAAGTATGTTCCCTATTAAAGGCAGACTGTAAAAAATTGGTCCCTTTTTTTCTGTCACGAGCTGCCGGTCTATTTATACAGGGTGTTCCATAACTTATGAGCCATAGGGCAACTGGAGATACTAGACATACAACTAGACCGATTTAGTCATGTTTGGTGCGGTATCATTGACAATTATTACTTGATAGGCTCATTTGAACTTCCACAAACACTTAATGATGATGCATATTTGCACTTCTTGGAAAATGACTTATTTCATTTATCAGATGATGTACCTTTAAGCATAAGGCTAAATATGTGGTTTATGCCAGATGGGGCATCACCTCACTTCACACGTGTAGTTCGAATCCACATAGGTGGATTGGTCGCGGTAGTGACATCTTTGGCCCCCCTTGAAGTCCAGACATTAACCCGCTTGATTTTTATTTGTAAGCATATATAAGTTTATGCTCCATCACAAACAGGGAGATATACAAGGGAAAACAGAGCCACATAAATAACATAATGACAACAGACGACATCAACCAAGTAGCATCCGACATAACAGGAAAAATAAGGAAAGTAGCAAATGAAGTAGCGAAAAGAAAGCCAAGAAAAACAAACAAAATATCATGCGAAACCAAACTAAAGCTAGAAGAAAGAAGAACTCTGTATAAAAATGGTTTATACGCAACGGAAGAATACCAAAATGTCAGAAGAGAGGCAAGGAGAATGATAAGAAAGGATAGGGAAGAGAACTATAGAACAATGGCAGAGAAGGTGATCGAAGAAAACAAAAACCTTAAATGCCTAAAGAAGAAGCAAGGAAAACACCAAATAATAGCTCTGAAGGACGATAACAATGTGGAAACAAGAAACAGAGACAAAATTAAAGAAATAGCCCATAAGTTCTATCAAGACCTTTACTCACCAAGAACAGAAAGACCACCAGGAATCCAAAACAAAGGAAAAGTAGTCTACGTTGGCTCTGAAGAGATACCAGAAATAAACGAGGAAGAAATTATACATGCTATAAACAATGAGGAAAAACAAGGCCAAAGCGATATAATCGCGGAAAAGCTCAAGGAGGCACAAGAAATTATCATACCGCAGCTAAAGCACCTTTTCAATCTCTGTATAGAATAACAAACAATACCCACGAATTGGAATGAGGCAATAATAGTTATATTATTTAAAAAAGATATCGAACAATGCTGGAAAACTATAGACTATCATAACCAACAGAATTACAAATAAGCTGGATGCCTACCAATCGGTAGAACAAGCCGCATTCCGCAAAGGATATAGCACTAATGACCACTTACTTACAGTAAAGATCATAATAGAAAAGTCGACCGAATATAACTTTCCAATACACATGGCATTCGTGGACTACGAGAAGGCATTCGACTCCGTAGAACATTGGGCAATATGTGAAGAACTAGACAAAGCGCGAATAGACCATCGGTACAAGAACCTTCTTAAAAATATATATCAAAGAGCAAATGCAAAAATTAGGCTACACGAAGAAACAAGACAACATTGAAATCCAAAGAGGTATCAGACAAGGAGATACAATATCCCCAAAACTCTTTACCTTAGCTCTGGAAGGAATTTTCAAAAAACTTGAATGGGGAAATATGGGACTGAACATAAGTGGAGCCAAAATATCACACTTAAGATTTGCAGACGATATTGTTCTATTGGCCGACAACACAATGGATCTTGAAAGAATGCTTTCCGAACTAGACAGAGAATCTTCAAAAATCGGTCTAAAAATGAATAAAACAAAATCAAAGAAAATGAGCCAAGACCAAGTACAAATAACAGTCAACGGTATGAATTTAGTTACATTGAATTTTTACGGAATATCTCGAACTCACTGTTGGCTTGAAACGTATCAGATAAGTCTTAATTTAGGATATTATGTAGTGTATTTTAGGACTTTTATTTTATTTCATTTTATTATAGTGTTTTACTTGATTGGTGATTTAGGGCTACTTAATGAAAGTTTCGGGTGAATTTGTTTAATGAAAGTATTAATGGTTTGGCCTGATTTAAAATATAGCTACCTACAAGTTATTTGGGAGTAACTAATTATTTTCAATAGTTAGCATAGGTATACTGGATTATCCAGCTAATCCGGATAGTCAAGTCAAAGTCAAGTATGCTTTATTGCCACAGAAAAATTCAAATAAATTTTATGGACAAAGCGAATTAAAATAAATAAACTAACCATAGTAGAGCAAATACAAAACAAAACAAAACTTAATATATACAATAATATATACGATAAAAATAGAACAACGAGCAATTTTCATGTTAAAACTGGTCACGATTTAACAAAAAAAAATATATTACAGAACATCATAAGCAGTTGAACTCAGTATTATCAAAATATGAAACATACATTATAACGAAGCGTGCTGTTGGGAAAAATAAGGAAAGTCATGTCGATGAACTTGACTCGGGCAATGTGCATAGGCTGCAGAGTTGAAATACCCAGTAAAAGTAAACAAAACATGACTAAAATTGTTAGCTTGGTATTTAATTTTGTGTAATTCCTGTATATCCGAAAAATCACTCATTCGTCAAACAGATAATCCTATACTTACTATAAAATTCTCTTCACCGCCGCACATGATGTCCAAGAGAAAAATTTAATAACGATTAACGATTAGTTGAAATTAATGGAGAAAAAAATAATATCTAGTCCACGCAAAACTCTTTTATAGAATAATAAGGTCTTTCTAGTAGGTAAGCTTTCGTTTTTTCACGAAATTTAGCAAATGTAGGGATGGATTTAAGATGTAGCGGGAGTGTAATGTATAACTTCTTGGAATTATAAAGAATAGAATTTTTTGTTAATTCAGAGGGAGGAAAAAGAAGGTAGATGTCCTGACTCGAATTTCTTGTTGGGTACTCATGTTGTGGCCTTTCGGGAAATATGGTTCGAAATTTGCGCCTTGAACAAGTTGTTTCTGAAATAAACAAAGCAGGAAGCGTCAGTTTTATATTTTTTAAAGTAGTATTCGCAATGAGTTCTGCCATTAAGTCCAAATAAATAACGAATTGCTCTCTTTTGAAGTTTGAAAATGGTACGAAATTGCTCGGTGTTACAGCAGCCCCAAAAGGGAAGGCCGTAGCGGAGATGAGATTCAAACAAAGAGAAGTAAGTGAGCCTGGCAGTAGACAGATTTAGTTCCTTCGAAACCGATCGAATTGCGAAGCAGGCAGAAGAAAGTTTCAATATCAAAGAATCAATATGTGTGGACCACTTAAGGTTGGCACTAATATTCAAACCTAGGAATTTAGCCGATTCAGCATATTTAATATTGCTGTTGTGAAGTAGCAAAGGTTGTTGTAAGGTTGTTTTATAAGATAAGGCTACCGTTTTATCAACATTGAAACACAGCCAATTTGAGTCAGACCAAGTTTTGATTGTGACGAGATCGCTGGAGATATTAGAGTGTAGGGAGAAAGTATTAGAATCACTCCAAGTTATGCTTGTGTCGTCAACAAAGAGAGAAATTTTGCCATTGATTTTTAGGTATGTACTGTCATTAATACCTATATATCAGAAAAGAATAGGCCCAAGAACAAAGCTCTGTGGAACTCCACTGGTAATTAATCTGCAATCAGAATTAGAACCGTACGCTCTAACAAACTGCTGCCTATTTTCAAGATAAGATTGAAACCAGTTCGAAAGAATACCACGGATTGCATAAAAATTTAGTTTTTAACAAGATGTCATGACACACACAGTCAAACGCTTTAGCGTAATCACAAAACACTGTAGCAGTGGGGAGATTGTTGTTAAGGGATGAGTAAACATTGTGAAGCAACGAGAACATGGCGTCATTAGTACACTTGTTTGTTAAAAATCCGAACTGTTTCGGGGACAGTATGCCATGTCTAAGTATCGGCGTATTTTTAATTAATTTCAACGTGGTCTTGATCGCGTGTTTTACTTCTTTTCAGCGTAGTCTTGATTGCGTATTTTATTTCTTTCAGCGTAGTCTTGATTACGTGTTTATATTTTCCAGCGTTGTATAATATAAATATTTTTGGAACTGTTCATATAGCAACATAGCATATCGATGCGTACTCATGTAGGTTTATGTTTGGTACCGATACTAATTAATAGGTGGATATTTTACTTACATTAATGAATATTTTACACACATGAATCTCTAGTACATTTGAACTGGCACGTTAACTTCTCGCATTTGATTAGAGTTATTTAGAGTGTCGAAGTAAAAGAAGTTATCATATTTTTGTACCGGATAGGCTGATAGCACCAATCAAGTGCATGTAAACGACACATGATCACGTCTTCGTATTTATAGGGCGCCGTAGACATAACATAAGATACTGCTTAATTTTTAAACCGTTACTTTTAATATTCCGTCTTTAACATTTATATTAATTGTCACAGCTACATATACAAGAAATTCTACTTCTAGCAATTATTTTTCCTTATATAATTCAAAAGTACAGTAACCAATACGGAATATACACTACTTGTTATTTTTGTTTAATTGCGGTGGTATTTTTTTAATTTGTTTCCCGTTCCAAGTTTTCTCAATAGGTTACAGCGGGGAAGAGAGCAATTCGTGGTTATTGGACGAATCTCACTAAGATCCAACATCAGGGCATGGCGATAAGTTAACCGCGTGGCGCTCAGGCATTATAACTCACCACGACCCTTCTCCACTGTCTAAAAGCTGAAGATTTGTGTAAATTAGGTTTGTATTTTTTTTTGGGAACTGAGCGTTACATTATTTTTGGAGCCCAACGTCGGGCCAGGTGGTCGAATCTACAACTCTTCCTTCATCTAAAATCATCCATCAGACGAGAAACCATCGTCGACCACAATCCTGCTCAAGGCCTTCGTTGAATAATCCCCTAGCTAGGGCACTGTATATTTCACACTAAATATCAGTATCTCAACGAAAATTCCCAATTTCGAGAGCTAGGCACTGAAACCTACTGGTTCCATCAAGATCACACAAAGACTAAATTGGCTTGTTCCGAAATGACGAGGCTAACAGAATCATCATCGCGCTAGCGTCCCTATTTGTGACAAAGTACTAGAAAGTTATGATGTCATACTACCGAATTCGCCAAATCAAGCGATAAAGTGACTTACTATCGAAATTATTTGAATCAGTTAGAACCTACTTTTAAATGCTTAGTGGGAATATATAACCCACGTGTTATGCGGCAGTCTAAAATTACAATCAACACACGCCACTAATAGCATTATGCCAAATAAAGCATTAACTTGGCAACCGTGTCGACCGTGAAGACCATGCGCCTGTCCAGGGACCTGTCAAATTATACCGCGAATGTTACACCCACAGACCATATGAAACATAGAACACTTTTCTTGTCGTAGGGTAGAATCTACTCCTAGCTAAAATATTATCGAACTCTAATAATGGATAATCAGTGGAATACTGCGAATATGCTAGCATATGATAGCTAAATCCTACCGTAAATGCAACGCGAATTAGAGTGGTTCTCGAGTCGATATCGACGGACGAATCCGATGCGATTTCCACCGATCGTCTATGGTCTATGGTCCAAATCCGAAGTGACATGAGATACTTCTAACAAACGTAATCATCTAAGCAAAACAATATATTATAAAGTATAAATCAACGAGAAAATTACCACAGAATGACCAACAAATTTACAAAAAGTAAGTTCTAATTTCAGTGCTAGATATCCCTAAATAATCTCACAATACAACCGCACTACATTTCAACTAATCTGTAAACAATCAATCACTATTGTTTTCTTCTAGCCACAATCATCCAAGAAAGGCTGAAACGTATTCCAGATGCCAAAATACCTCGAATCAGCGATTAAAAGCCATAATTAGGTGAAACCAGAGGATGGACGTCAAGCTGCATCACAGAACCGAACCAATGAAAATAAGCCAAATGATTAGAAGAAGGGTTTATTTCCCCATTTAGAAAGGTAACGTAATAAGACAAAACACAGAGGAAAATACCAATATACAACGAAACTTTGTGGTTCCAGCTGGAACGATGTATCGTGTGTGTAAAGTTAACCACTCACAAGAAGGCCTGTGCATTTGATATATAAAGACATAAATATGAAATATTTGCTTTAGAATACCTAGTTTAATGCAATGGGTTCCATGCTTTTCCAATACTAGTACTATTGTGATGTTTATATACTTTTCGTAGTCTATTTTAATCAATAATATAAAATATATGTTTGATTATTTTCCCCCTGAAATATATCATTCCATAGTCGACCTCTACGTCAGTTTTTATTTTGATCCTTCGCCATTTCATCCAGAAACCAGGTTATCGTATATAGGTCACAGATGTCATCGTATGTAATCGTAGCCCGTTACAAAACGGTTAGAGATATTAGGGTCAAGTAAGAATACCTTTTCAGCCTAGAAATAGCCCTTCTTTAAGAAACCTGGATTGAAACGTACCTAATATTACAGGTAAGACAAAAAATCATAAAATTATAAAATCCAGTGTATGTAACTAGCGCCCTCTAGTGTGAAACTTAAAAACTACTATAAATTCTTATTTATCACTTAAAAACATAATAATGCCAACTTTCAATTCGATACATTGAACTGTTTTCAAATTATTGCTTATTTTCGAAGATAAGCTTTCACTTTCAACATCCTGTATCTCTAGAACGAGTAACATTTCAAATAAAAAAACTTATGGTATGACTTAATCGGTCTAGTTTGATGTCTAATATCTCCAGTTGCTCTATGGCTCATAAGTTATTGAATACCCTGTATAGGGTAGCAATTATGTGCTTATATCGAAAAAATCATAGCATTTTGTAAACCGTATGTTTTGATACATATTATATATTGGATTTCAAGAAATGATTATTTTAAATAAACACGATGTAAAATAATACAAGCCGGAGAGCGATTTATTTATCAAAAAATCTGACCAGTGTCGCCGAAAAAACCATCTTAAAAAAAAGACATACAGGGTGGCCCATTAGTGTGACAAAGTCCAGTATCTCCCTTATTTACAGAGATACAAAAAAAAGTTAAATACAAAAGTTGTAGGATATGTCGTGGTCCATAGTGTAAAAATATTTTCAGTTATACAGGGTGCTTCGTAAAAGCCTGGTGTTTGTTTTTTTACTTTTTTTTAATGGAATGCCCTGTATATTACTCCACATTTAGATTCTACTTAAAATTCTAGGTATATTTCATGTATAATATCCTATACCTAAGTCTAACCGTTTTTGACAAATTTCAAATTTTATGTCAAAAATGACGTTTGCAGGCCATAACATCATTGGCAATTTTTGCTAACCAAAGCCCTAATCAATTAATTGGGGTTAATTTACTTGTAGAACAGGACCTACTTTAGTAGACTGTGTTAATATTTTTATAATAAATTGATACAGGGTGATCAAAAACGGTCAATAAAAAGTATATTCAAAAAAACCTAAAAAGTTAATTTTTTTAAATGGAAACCACCTATTTTTATTATTTTATCTTATTTAGCATTAAAAATAAAGGTGACTTTGTATAAGATTGTCTATTCGAAAAACTTGTAGTTTTCGAAATATTGGCCATTTAACATTTTTCTATTGTAAAAATGCTATACGGCTTTTAAGGTTTGTTGTTAGTTGGCCTTGGCGGCGTGGCGCGTCGAAAAAAAAAAACAATCGAGCACTACAGATGATGCCACCATTTCTTGTTATTTGATAATTTGTGTTGTGTATTAGTGTATTTTATAGCAATTTCATTTAAAACTTAAATCAGAATTTTAAATAATGAATTTTTCACAAGCCGAAATGGTCGATATGATCTTTGTTTTGGGAGCTAGTGACAAGAATGCGCTATTAGAAAGAAGATTGTATCAACAACAGTTTCCCGAGAGACGGCAACCTGAAAGAAGGGCATTCGAAAAATTTCTGGAGCGTTTTGAAAGAACTGGCAGCGTGGCATATGAAAAGAATACTAGGGAAAAGCATGCACAAACTGAGGATAATCAATTAAATGTACTATTAACAAGAAAACCCGCATATTGGACAGCGATCCCTTTCTCAGCAGGTTGGTGTTGAACGAAGTACGGTTCAGCGAATAATGAAGTCGCAAAAAATGCACCCCTATCATATTCAAGTACTTCAGGAGTTGGTTCCCGAAGATTACCAAAGACGATTGGAGTTTTATTTGTGGGCTCAAAACAAAATAAATCAGAAAAGAAATTTTGCTCATTTAATCCTATTCACAGATGAGGCCACATTTCACAGAAACGGATGTGTAAATAGACACAATTTTCATTACTAATCGACTAAAAGTCCATATTTTGTAAGATATACTTCCCAAACTAGATGAACCTTAAATGTTTGGGGAGGTGTCAGGCCCGGACTGGGCCATCGGGCGACCGGGCGATCGCCCGGTGGGCCGGTCCCAAAAATCGGCTGGTCGCATTGCTAAAAAAAAAAGCCTAGCGAAAGAAACGTTAAAAAATTAAAAACTCAAAGCAACCATTATCCAGACGCTGGACTCTATGCTGTGTTTGCCGCAGCAGTGTTACATGTCCCGCAAAGCCCCATTTCACCTGGGTTACCCTTTCTATTACATCCTTGACCTGTGTATGTTGTCTTATGTATTCGTTTGTCTTCCTATCTCTTAAGGAAATAGCCATCATTGTCCTTTCCGTACCTCTTTGTGTTATTTTTAGTTTTTGTATTGTCTGTTTTGTAAGGGTCCACGTGTGGATATGTTTGGCATTTTCTAATGAGTCACAGCCAGCATCATTTGCTAGTGGTGTAAATTATTCTATAAAGCATGTATACACGAGATTAGATGAGCACGAGTTAAGCACGAGCCATCACCTGAGCACCGAATCCTACTTACTTTATAGCAAGAAAAAGGATATACATTGTCTATTTTCAACTGCGGCTTCCCAAAGAAGACAAAAAATTGAAGAAAATAGGCCAATGTTAGATAGAATTATTGAGACAATAAAATTAATAGGTAAAAGGGGTTTAAGTTACAGGGGAGATACTAAATATGAGTCAGCATTTACTTTTTTAAAACAAAATATTGATCATGGTAATTTTCTAGAAATTATTTTACTTCTTTCGAAATTTGATCCCCTGTTGCGCACACATAGTGAGAAATATGCCCAAAGAGAGTCAACAACTTCGTAATAATTACACTCAGGCTCAGAATTAAAAAAATATAGGTAGGGGCAATTTTGTGACATTTTTATCAAAAAATACTTTAAACTCTATAATAAGAGGTCTATCAAAACTTATCAAATTGAAAATTGCTGAACAAGTCAAAAGTGCTAAAATCTACTCACTACAATTTGACACAACACAAGACATAAAATAAAGTTAACGAACGATTAATTGGGCTGATTAACTGCACTTCTAGTAAGGGTAAAGATCTCTATGAGATTGTTGCGAATTCTTTGAAAGAACTGGGTTTAGAAATATCAGATTGTGTTGGAAATTCTACGGATGGGGCTGCCAATATGCAAGGCCAATATAATGGCTTTACGGCATGGCCCTCTAAAGACTCACCAGATAAAATCCACGTTTGGTGTTCCTCACATATTTTAAACTTAGTTTTGTCCCATATTACTAAACTTACGGTTCCTGCAATTTCATTGTTTGGATTAATAAATAAATCGGCCGTTTTTATTCGAGAATCGCACTTACGAATGAATGTCTGAAAGAAAAAATCTATTTCTAATTTAGTTAACATTATTGGGGAAACAAGATGGTGGACCAAGGATAAAGCTTTATGTAAAATATTTAACGAAAAGGGCATATTTGTCAATTTATGTCTAACATTTTATGAGATAGCCAATTCCAAGGACTTTAATGCTGATATTTAAAGTTCAAAGCCTTTTGGATGGTTTTCTGAAATACGAAACAATCCTAATGGCAATAGTATTTAAACACATTTTTATTTCCACTACACTTTGTCTAAATAGCTTCAAACAGCAGGTATGGATTTTTTACAAGCGCTCCGAATGGTTGAGGATACTTTAACATCATTAAAAAATATGTCCAGGAATTTTGATAAAGTTTCTGGGGAAACCGCTGCTTTCGTGAATTAATCGAACACAGAATTTTTAAATCTTGAGATTCCCTTAGAAATAACGATGCCAATATCTAGAAAAAGAATCAGAAAAATATTCCATGATGAGACATGCAGTGACGAAGCTCCGCAGGAACCAATAGCAAATTTAGAATTGAAGTATTTGGACCACGTGGTTAGATAATGTAATGGGAAGTAGATTTTTGGAGTCATACCGACCTTTATACGGGATTGTACATTTTTCAGCCTTCAAAATTTAAGCCATATTATACACAGGTAGAAAAAATTTTACTCGAAATGCAGTTAAAAGATTTTACATCTAAGTGGTCGTCAAACTAATCAATGTCCTTGCCAGAAGAATTCATACATGAAAATAATGAACTAGCAAAAGAACCGGAATTGAATACCTAAGCCAGATGATTTTCAATCTCATTATAAAACTTGTAAAAGAATGTATTTTATGCTGTTACAAAGTTTAATCAAATATAATCTTTACCGTCAGGCTTATCCAGATCTTGAAAAGGCGTACAAATAAATACTAACTTGGTCGATGTCACAAGTAACGTGTGAGCGATAATTTTCTAAATTAAAGTTTATTCTAAACAGATTACGAAGTTGCTTCTCTCAAGATCACCTAGAGGCATTTATGTTGATAGCTTGTGAAAAGGATATTTTAATAAATTTAAATAATGAAGATATTATTACCAGTGAATGCAAGGGTCTTTAGGGATATGATATGTATATAATGTAATTTTTTATCTGTTCTTTAACAGTTTAGTCCTTTGATTTTTGTTTTTTATTTTTAAGAAAATAGTTTTTGTTACATTTGACTTTATAACACCAAGTTAATAATATATCGTTAAATATATTATTCTTATGAAAAGCTAAGCATTAGCCGTGGAGTTTGGGTTAGTTTGGGTTATTAAGCAATACGGGTATCTAAATGAAAATAATTCATATAAATTCATACAATTTTAAAACGCCTACTCCTATTTAAAAATAAACATGAGAGCTCGAGAAGAGGGCCGGTAATCTCATTTGGCGCCCAGGCCGAATTTCAGACCCAGTCCGGCCCTGGGAGGTGTTGTCGGTAACTATGTAATTGGACCATACTTTTTTGATCAAAGAGTAACAGGGGAAGTATACTACTATAGACTGTTTACAATGTTTACATGACCATTTAGATAATTTATTGGCTCAAGTGCCAAATGAAACACAACAAGAAATGTGGTTTCTTCCTGATTGGGCCCCAGTCCATCATACAGGGCCGATCATAACATTTTTACATGCAAGATATCCAGATCGTTGGATTGGCAGGAGAGGGCCTGTTTCGTGGCCTGCTAGATCCCCAGATCTAACCAAAATGGACTTTAGCATATGGGGGTATACAAAAGAGCAAGTATATAAAATATCGCCTACAACAAAGGACGACATGAAGATTAGAATTAGAAACTGTTTTCAAGATACCAGTGTTGAAATATGTCGAAATTTAAGTATAGCTAATTCGAGAGCCGTACTGCACTGTGTATTCAAGAAGGGGGCGGACATTTCGAACATTTAATTAGGTAGTAAGTATTTGATGTTTATCTAGTATTTTAGGGTGTATCTGTACAACTAGTTATACTCGTAGCTAAATAATAATTATAGTTTTCGATATATTATCAATTTAATATTAATATTAATACTTCATTTTCTATAGTAACAGACGGGATTCGGTCTCCTGAGTCATTGCTTGCATACCCTTGCTTAAACAGTTTATAATATTAACTATATAATCCAAAAAAATGTTATATTTAAGAAAAAATTAAGTTGAAGTGCACCGCCTGTGCGTTTTCTGTCAAAATTTCAAAAATATGGCAGTTAGGGTTATAATTAGGATTACCATTATAATTTCATATTCATTTTATTACTTACATAAATTTTAAATTAAAAAAATATCGAAAATTTCGGCTTGTGAAAAATCCATTATTTAAAATTCTTATTTCAATTTTAAATGAAATTTCTATAATATACACTAATACACAACACAAATTATCAAATAACAAGAAATGGTGGCGTCATCTGTAGTGCTCGATTGTTTTTTTTTCGACGCGACACGCCGCCATGGCCAACTAACGACAAACCTTAAAAGCCGTATAGCATTTTTACAATAGAAAAATGTTAAATGGCCAATATTTCAAAAACTACAAGTTTTTCGAATAGACAATCTTATACAAAGTCACCTTTATTTTTAATGCTAAATAAGATAAAATAATAAAAATAGGTGGTTTCCATTTAAAAAAATGAACTTTTTAGGTTTTTTTGAATATAATTTTTATTGTCCGTTTTTGATCACCCTGTATCAATTTATTATAAAAATATCAACAGAGTCTACTAAAGTAAGTCCTATTCTACAAGGAAATTAACCCCACTTAATTAATAAAGGCTTTGGTTAGCAAAGATTGCCAATGATGTTTTGGCCTGCAAACGTCATTTTTAACATACAATTTGAAATTTGTCAAAAACGGTTAGACTTAGGTATAGGATATTATACATGAAATATATCTAGAATTTTATGTAGAATCTAAATGTGCAATAATATACAGGTCATTCCATTAAAAAAAAGTAAAAAAACAAACACCAGGCTTTTACTAAGCTCCCTGTACAAATAAAAATATTTTTACACTGTGGACCACGACATGTCCTACAACTTTTGTATTTAACTTTTTTTTGTATCTCTGTAAATAAGGGAGATACTGGACTTTGTCACACTAATGGGCCACCTTGTATAACCTAACACTCATGCTGTCTCTTTCACATTTTGTCTGTTTATCAGTCTCTTGTCGAGTTTAAATTTATTACTTCACATGCAATTTAATATTGTCATTGATGCCTTTTGGGATCTAGACCGACGGAATATATTAATTAAATATTATATTATACAAAAGTATGCAGAATTTAATAAATGTGGTGTTATTTTTAAATAAAAAAAAAACAATGTGTCATGTCCCTGAAGTGAAACATCTACACTAAAATCTCATTAAAAACTATGGCATCGAAGTGTCTTCCCGGTGTAAATTAAATCTCATTGACTCAACCTAAAGTCTCAATCTCAAAAGAAACATTACCAACCCCCCCTTCAACCCCCCCACAATTAACATTGACAATAAGAAAATAGAATTTAAATCTTCAGTTAGATACATAGGTTTTCATTTACATAGACACCTCAAGTGGCATATACATATCGAGTACATAATTAATAAAGCTAAAAAAGGTCTTGACATTCTGAAGGCTATTTGTAGAGTATGGAGCAAACCCTGCTACATTATTAACAATTTTCCAAGCCATGGTGGTTTCGCATTTAGATTTTGGGTCAACTCTTATTAAACCAATTGGTCAAAATAGCTTAAAAAAATTAAACTCAATTTTTTATGACTCAATTTTTTATGAAGGTTTGCGTATTTGTTTGGGTTGTATGAGAATTATGAGATCTACACCAAGAGCAGCTATTTTGGCGGAAGCCTCCACTGTTGATTTGGAACAGAGAAGAAAAAATTTAGCTATTAAATTCCTAACCAAAATTATAAGCATCCAAAGTCACCTCATTTTAAAGATCATCCTGTAGAGTCGTAATTTTCTACTACATAAAATAGGTTTTATTAATAATAATAACGTGACATACTTGATAGAAATGGTAGGAGAATTTTTATTTTACTTAAACAAAATTTATAAACCTGTTAACCTCCCATGCTATGAAATAGATTATGAAAATCTGATTTCCCCTATCAAAATAGTCAATTGTATTATAAACAAATACGACTTAATGATTAAAGAAAAATTTAAACTAATTATAGAAAAATACAGCAACTCTTTTACCTTGATATACACAGATGCCTCCAGAAAAGATAATAGGGTTGGCTATGGTATTACGATTCCGCAATTAGACTTTAAATTTTCATCAAGACTTATAGATCTTCTAAATATCTGTAAGGCAGAAATAATTGCCATACATTGAAGCTATTAAAGTTGCAATTAAAAACAATTTTAAAAGGGTTATTATCTTTACGGACTCTAAAAGTGCTATATAAAAAATTAACAGCAACTTACACAACGCGAAAGCGAATTACCTGACACTAAGAACTATAAGGTTAACTTTATAAGCTAACAAGAATGGGTTTGACATCAGGTTGAGCTGGATTCCGGGACGCACATTTACATACCATACTACGGTACAGAGCCCCGTAGAACGCGGCGGGTCTGCACCGCAGTATAGTATGTAGTTGAGAAATGCGCTTATTTTCCACTACATACTATACTACGTTACAGAGCGTTAGAAAGAAAAGCGTATTTATATTGTTATTAATATTGCTTGGTGCTATAAAATTAGTAGTAACACATTTAATTATTATAATTATTTATATTAATATTCATTTTCGTTTCATTTTCGTTGGCGATTTGTATATACAAGATAGAGGGTGTTTAAATTAATGTATATGAAGCTTAAACAACTACTAGAAAATGCGGAAACGAATAATGCTGTAAAGGTGTGTTGTATTGTTAGGAATTTTAATAGTGCTTTCCAAGATTAATTTTATTACAAAAATAAAAGAGATATTAGTATTCATATAAAACAAATATTTAAAAAAAAAAACATAGTTACCCTAAAACGAGTTAAAACTTTTAGTGAGATTTTGCGTTTTGGCGATTGCAGTGCACAGCTTCATTTAGTGACCTTGGAGCCTTACGTCTTCGGATGATTTTTTCATTTTTCGCTGGCCTTCCTGCCTGAATTCTTTTTGATCCAGATGTTATTCCAGGTCTATGTGTTCTTCGACTCATTGAAGTAGAGTTATACCTTATTTAATCTTCCGCGGCGAATATTTTTCATAGTGCTGAATAAGTTTAACGGCTCCGATGGGGTTTTTATTTTTTCTAAGGTTTTGTTTAGTTTCACCACCGTATTTGTTGTTTCAGGCGTTGAGTCCATTTTTGACCATTTGTACAAGATTTAGAAATTTTGACTCAATTGTTCTACCGCAACTTCTTTTTTCTTAAAATCATCTGATTGTGAAGATAATGAACGCAAATTAGGAACCATTTCTAGTTGAAAAAAGTTAAGTGTATCACATTGCTCTTTATTGCTACTGTCATTTGTTATCACTTCTATGTTAGAAGTATCCATCATATTGTCACATATACGCTCCTACCGCTTGTTGCCTATGGACCTGACTTCGTTGCAGTAGTTGCGCTGTGCTCTTTCAGAAGACGGAGCTCAGATATAGGTAGTTGGGAGAGATGGATAGAAACACTCGGTGTAAAAAGGACTTGGTTTATTAACTTCAGGTTGAGTATAGAAGGTTGTAAGTATTACCAAAATATTCGGGAATGCATATCTCGTAAGTCCCCTGGGATATTCCTCGCGAAAATGTTAACCACGAACAGCAGCGGGAGAGGGGGAGAGCTTAGCCTGAAGGGCTGTTACAATTAGATTGACGGGCGGATAGATTATTTGGTCTGGCTGAATATTTAGTTACGTAGTTTACTTTTTATATGTAGTTAATTTAAATAGCACTTTGCCTTATGGCGTTATTAATTTTCACTG
>JAEQML010064052.1:0-22427 GCA_016904865.1 Pissodes strobi | reverse complement strand
CATGATTTTGATATGCTCTATTGGTCAGCCTAGTGTTTTTCAGTGCCGTATTATCCACAAACGAAAAAACCAACAAGATTCCAAAGAAAGAAAAAATTAGCTAAGTTCGTATCCCGTTTGAACATATTTTCAATAGCCCCTCGTATTTAGATATATTATTAATCAGCAACTGCAAACGCTTTGCTTCTATAGTGGAATTTTCCATTGGATATTCGACCCGCCTTGCTTGTGGTTTAAGCCGGTTTACTGTATGTAGCGTGCTCCAACCAATTATTCATTATTCAGAGATATATATCTTGACGAACAATTTAAGTTTGTAATATATTGACCTCGAAATTGGAGAAAAAAATTACACAATATGATTGATCATAGTAAAACACTTTTATATACCTACGCCAAATTTAGATCGATTATATTCAGTTATGTGTATAAAATTTGTTTAAAAATGAAATTTTTGAATCTAATAATAGAACCACTAGAAAATTAATTAATAATTAATTACGACTTATTTATGTTCAATCCACAGCATTGTGGCGCCTATCAACATCTATAGTGTATTTTTAACAGATACAGGAGCCACTTAAAGAAATAATGAGGGAAAAATTAATTATCTCATTAAATAAGCTAAACTACATCAATACTGATGGGATTGTGTACGGATCAATTGCAAATAGTGATTTTTCATTAGAGGTTAATAGACAAATACAAAGCCACTGTTCATTCATTCCATTCAATTCTGTACAAAAAGTAATGCTTAATTAAACACATAAAATGAAAACTAAACAATAAAGCACTATGCTGAGAAAAAAATATGCTTGCAACATTGCGAGTTTATTGCCCAAATCCCCTCTACTTCAATCCTATTTCGCAAACAAATTTTTCCTTACTACAAACCCTAAACACTCATCATCCTGATAGATGATCTGCTCCAAAAACTATCTGCTGAAGATTTCCTATGCCTAGGATATGCAGATCATGTAGCGATAGTGGTTCAAGGAGAATATACTGGCACACTCTCGGAGAGAACTCGAAGAGCTCTCAACATCGTGAATGGCTGGTGTAACCACAAACAGTTCTCAGACAATTCACAGAAAACAATAGTGGTCCCCTTCATATAAAGGAGAGTCCTGAAGGAGCTAAAACCACTAATTTTCAACAGAGAAACAATTCTCTTTTCCACTTAGGAATCATCATTTTGATCACAAGTTGACATGAAGTCACACATTCAAAAACCTACAGAGAAGGCTACCATAGCATTGGGAAGTTGCAGAAGAATATGTGCGTAAAACTGAGGTCTAAGCGCTAAAATGACCCTAGGGTTATTCACGAGGGTGGCAAGACCCATCAGTGACTTGGTGAACAAAGACCAGGCAAGTGAGGGCGAGGAGCCTACTGAGTGGCGTGCAAACTCTAGCGTGCCTGTACGTCCGTTACAGGATCCATGAACTCAACTCCTACTGCTTCTCTAAAGGTATTGTTAGACCGATCACCAAAACCTACAAGAAGAAGCTAAATCTCCAGCCCATAGGACAAGCACCAATGGAGATTAAGGAATACTATGTGTTGAGCATGTCCACAGATTACACCACTTCAACAACAATTTTACGAATATCAGAACGAAACGACTGAATAAAAGGCCCTTCCATAAGGGCAGCACTCGTCTGGTATACTGACGTATGACGGCTTGAAGACCAATCAAGGTGTCAGAGCCGGTATATATGAACGAAGGTCGGCAACAAGTCGTTCAATGTATCTGGAAAATCTAGCAACGATGTTTCAAGCAGAAGTTACTGTCATAGAACACTGCGCGAAGGCAATGAAGAGCAAAAAAACCACAAATAAAACGGTGGTAATCAAGACCAACAAGTTGCTGCACAGCATTGAACGAGCTAGGCAATCAAAACAAAGTGACTCTGGCTTGGGTTAGGCCACAAGGCAACGAAAGAGCCGATGAAATCCCCAGAGCAGCATCGTCGCGGTCTTTGGTGGGACCAGAACACTTTTGTGTTGCACTATTAGGGCATCAGTTGTGAAATGGGTAGTAAAGGAGTGTCAGAAATAGCGAAATATCCAACCAGGTCAGACAAAACTTAAGGAATTCGTTATGGGTTCCTCAGCAAAGCTCACAGCTGACTTCTTCTTCTTAGTCGTATCTCCATGTCTGAAGCATCGTTGCACTATGGCTACTTGCAACTAAAAACTTTACACTTTCAAAGGTGGCGATCTTCGACCTCGCGGAGATTCGTTTGCAATGGTTGACCTTTAATATTCGTGGTCCAGCCAGCGTGACGGAGATCGGCCTCTAGGTCTTCGGCCACCTACTTTGGCATGTACTATAAGTTTCTCTAGGTTATCCTGATTTCTGCTTTTGATGTGTCCAAAATATTAAAGGATTCGTCTGCGGCACACGGTAGATAGTGGATCCGTGATGCCGTGTTCATTAAGAATTGGCACGTCTGCTCTTCTCGCCGTCCATATAATGAGCAACATTTTTCTCCATCGCCACATTTCAAATACCTCTATGCGGTGTCTATCAGCAGCTTTGATGGTCCATGACTCGGATCCGTACGAAAATATAGAGAACATCAGAGATCGCACAAGAGCCATTTTTGTGTTTTTGGTTATCTCTCTGTCTGTCTTGTCTTTCCGAGGTTCACGATAGCTGCCCGCGATAGTGCTATACGCCTTCTTATCTCCGTCTCGCAGCCTCCTGTGTTGGTTATTAAAGACCCCAAGTAGATGAACTATTTGGAGGCACATTGTTTAGCTGTACTGCGTTACTTTTATTAATTACTATGCTTTTGGTTTTGTCTAAGTTAATTTCTAGACTTAGAGTCTTACTTTCGTTAGCTACCCTTTCGAGCATTCGGCTCATTTTTTCTTCATTCTTCGCTATTAGAGTGGTATCGTCCGCGTATCGAAGATTGTTTAGCATTTAACCATTGATCGTAATTCCTTAATCCAAATCTAAGACGCGTCTCATTATGTATTCGCCATAGGCATTGAACAATCTGGGTGACAATTGCATCATTATTCTCATATAAACTGGTAATGAGGGCTACTAGATGGTTTGGGACTCAAATTTCACTCAGTACTTTCCACAGACTTTTCCATCTTACGCAATCAAAGGCTTTCTTATAGTCTAGAACGCATAGGAGCATAGGTACATTAAACTCTCGTGCTTTTTCTATTAATTGGCGGATATTAAATATCTGGTCTCTGGTCCCTCTGCCTTTTACGAAACAGGCTTGTTCAGGAGGTATCTGAGGTAGCAAATACTTTTGTAGTCTTCGGCCTAATATTCTGAGTTATATCTTGCTAGCGTGCGATATTAATGCTATTGTCCGGTAATTTTGGCATTTTTTCGTGGATCCTTTTTTATGGATTGGAATAAAAGCCGACCTAGTCCAATCTTTAGGCCATTGTTGAGTCTGCCATACCTTATTGCAGATGTTATGAACTATCATTTCCCAGTAGTTTTATCTTCTTGGCTGCGATGCCATCTGTTCCTGGGACTTAAAGTGGTGTGGCCTCTTCCACTTCGCTTTTTGTATATCCGGTTCCGCTTCATTTGTCATGAGCCGTATCTGCTCCTGATTATTTTGGCCTGCTACCTCTTTATATAGTACTTAGCAATATTGTTTCCATCCTTGCAGTATATCTTTGTCTTCCCACAGAACATTACTGTATTCATCCTCGCTGGAGGATGTCTTTGGTTTAAATTTTCGTGTAAGTTCTCGCACTTTTCTGTATAGGTCACGAGTTTCATTAAAATTTTTAAGTTCCTCTATTTCGGTGCAGACTTTTCTAATGTAGTTTTTTTTATCTTGTCGACATTCTCTTTGAATCTGTTTGCATAGTTTTCTGTAAGTGTCTTTAGAGTTTTGTATTGTTAACCCTTTCTTTTTCATTTCTTTTCATTTTGCGATTGCGTTAAGAGTTCGTTGCGTCATCCAGATTTTGTTGGGATGGTTGGGGTTATCAGTCCTAGATTGTACTGACTTGGATGTTTCTTTAATGATATTTTTTAGATCTTCCCATTCTTGGTTTGGGTCTTGTGTGTTTCATGATGTTATTTACGTCTCTGGATATTTTGTGTTGTATTACATGTTGGAACAGATCTTTATTGTCGTTTGTGATTGTAAACCTTCTTTGTGGTTCTCGGATATTCTTCAGGCGCAGTCTAAATTGCATCACGAGAAGCTGGTGGTCGGATCCGCATTCAGCGCCAGGATATGTTTTACAGATCAAGATGGAGGATTTCCAACGCGATCTAACCATAACATAGTCAATTTGGTTTGTATACCTATCCCCAGGCGACTTGCATGTGAATAGGCGTCTGACATGTTGCTGGAACAGGGTGTTTGCCACAGTTAAGTGCTCTTGATAAAATTGGAGCATTCGCTCTCCCCGCTCATTCCTGGTGCCCAAACCAAACCGTCCAATCACTTCTCTAAATTGCTGGTCTGCGATAGCTGTTCGACCGATTTTCGCATTTATGTCTCCCTGCACAGCTGACTTACTATATAAGCGACAACAGAAAAGCTGTCAGAAAAATGGTTTCCAGAATATGAATCAAAAATCGCTTCAAATGTGTTTCTAGCTTTTTAACAAATACATTAACCTCAATTGAAACATAACGCTTTAATTGCAAATTTCAGATGTCTGGAAAAATAAATGAAAAAATAAAATGCACAATTGGAATAGAGTAGGTATATGTGTGTGGAACAACCTATACGCTTTTGAAAATATATTTTAGTTTTGTCTATTCAGAAATATTTGACAGCACACAACCTCAATTATACCGCATAGGTATACAACCAGTAGCGAAGGTTGAGAATCACCAGAAACAATATTAAAATATTTCTTTGACAGGATTACTATTGTTTTCCTGTGAGAATGCTCAAGACCAGGAAACGTAAACTATGGATCACACTTGGTCTCAAAACATCGGCACGAAACCTTCGTTTTTTGCCTGAATTGTGCAAGTATACTAATGATCGGAATATTGTTCGACATTGTCGGAGTTACCGCAGGGTGTACAGGAAGATAATTAGGGTTGCAAAGGAGAACTACTACGGGAGCGTTTGAATGGGTCGGCCAACAGACAAAGGGAGAGTTGGTCGATTGTAAACGATTTCAGGCGTGCTTCCCGTCAAAGGATTGCGGAACCGGAGTTGGAGCCAATACATCAGGTATTGGTTGGAGCCGAACACACTGAATTATTATTTTGTGGAGTGGCTGAGGGCTTGTTGAAGGGGTGGCCTCAGTAATGAGGATCCACTGCATTACCTTCGGCAGGTGTCGGTCGGAGATTCTTTTTTCTTCTGCACTGCGAGTTCCGCTGAGGTTAGGGAGGCAATTCAGGACTTAGAGAACCGTAAATCTTCGGGACCTGATGGCATCTCGTCAGGAATGCTTCTGGTTTTACCTGATTGTGCACTATAGCTGCACTATTCTTTGCCATAAACAACTCCTTGTTTAAGGGAATTTGTCCCCCTGTTTAAAGGAGGCGATGGTTCTACTTCTTCATAAAGGGGGTGATTTGGATCAGCCATGTAACTTCCGCCCATTATCAATTTTGTCGACCCTCTCTAAAATTCTCGAGAAACTTACAAAGAGCAGAATTGTATCCTTTTTACACCAGCATAACATTTTATCTGCTGATCAGTTTGGCTTTCAGACTGCCACGGGGACACATGATGGCTATTTTTACCTTCTTAAAGAACATGTATATGTCAATAAATGCTAGGAAGGCAACGGCAACAGTGTTCTGTGATCTATCCAAGGCATTTGATTGTGTGAATCATGAGATACTGTTGTCTAAGCGGCATAAATATCGTTTCAGTGGTGCGGAACGGTTTGCGTTTTATTTGTCGCATCGTACTCAAACATATTAATGTCGGGTACCTCAGGGTTTAATGCTGGGACCCATTTAATGTTTGCTATACGTTAGCGATCTGCGCTCCATCGGGCTGCGGGGCCGGGTTGTTCGGTTTACTGATGATACCACCATATTGTGGCGTCATATGAATTCCGATTATGTTATTAGAGTGGTGTGCTTCAAACAGGCTTATTTTTAATGCTGATAAAACATTTGTTTTGGGGTTTAACTGCGATGTCGGGGGTCTGATGTTCGATGAGCGAACTTCAATGCAGAGCGGAGATAGAGGTGCAAGTTCTTGGGTATCTCTATTGATGGTCGCCTAAGGTTTGAAGATCATATCCTGAATCTCGCGTCGAAACTATCCTCGGACTGTTTTGCGGCATTTTCATTTGAAACATATATGATTTCTTTAAGGCAGTGGCACACACATTAAAGGGAGATCCTATAGCACTTGACGAGCGGTTTGTATGGGTGAAGATGCCGATTGACACGGTTCTTGGAGTGAGTTCCACAGTGATGTAGTGCGCCAGACAAAGGAGTCCTTGTAAAGCGATGTTCTAGATGTTTCCAGTTGTACGATGAACTGGTGCGCTCTTGCCGTCTGTCGTGATTGTCTGACATCAGGCGTTACTGGGGATGGGATCCTGGGAACATCTGCCGTGAAGTTATCTGTAAAACAGGGATATCTTGGCCACATGTCTGCGGTGTTCCAGATTATCCAGATTCCGGTACAACTCCGGGTTTCCGACGAGACGCACAGCTCGCTTCTGAATGGAAGCCAGCAGCTTTAGGGTGTGCTTCGGTGCGATACCCCCAGATGTGTGAGCAATATTCTAAGCAAGTTCTTATTTGGGCTTTCTAGAGCAAGACCAGCTGCTGGGGTGTATACAGTTTTTCTTGCAAAATAGCGCACCAAACTTCTGCGAGGCTAGCAACGTGGTCATGCCAGGACATATTACCTGTTGACCGAGACACCAAGTAGTCCGACTGACGAAGATGAAGAATGGGTCGATCCTGCTATAATGTGTCGTGGCTCGCAATTATTTTTCTATTAATAAATGAACAAACTGAACATACCAAGAAAGCCAATCTTGGTATGTTCAGTTTGTTCATTTATTAATAGAAAAATAATTGCAAGCCACGACATTTCCTTACGACATATTTCCACGAGATGAATTCTCCAGTACCCGCTCCATCATGTCTTCCCACGCTACTTCATAAACGTCCTTTTATATCACTCGCTATTCAAAACGATTATTGGCCGATATTTTACGTAGGCAGTGTATAATAAGACTAAAATCCGTCGACCTTGGCATTGCTATTACTAGTCGAATGGACCAATGCAATTTAAAAACGTGGGTTTTAGTAAAAATCTGTAATTTGCATTTTGTTGCTATTCATAGCAAGTCTAACCGCTATTTTGTAAGAACTGCATATAATTTAACTGCTTGTTATTGGATGACTATAACAATGCATTCGTTAGAAGGACCAGACTTTAAAAATAAAATAGAAAATAAGTTAAATGAATGAAATGTGAACAGAAATAGAAAGGGATCTCTGTTTGCTTTTTTATGCTTAGAGCAACTCTAGAATCCAACAATACAAATGATCTCTAATTAGGTTAAAAGCTGATAGGAAGGTTTAAAATTTAGAATAAAAATAAAGATCTGTATGCGCAAGAAATTAGTTTATAATTCCAAAAATGTACCTATAAGCATATCATAAAACCTATTCAAAATAAAGTGAATAATGAGGATAAATATTTACTGAAACTATATCTTTATAATCTAAACTATGCATAATACAACAATTACAATTATAATTACAATAGTCATTTCGAGTGCCACTACTATGGAAACGATAAATGTCCACATCGTGTAAGCTTTTCTGTTACCGTAAATGTTAAAACTTCGCTTTCTAGTTAAGTATTTTTTAATGTTTAAGGATGGTTTTAGATCAAACATAGTATTTGACTGGCGTATAATGAACTATAATACACTCTGATGATTATAACACTTACCGCATGCGGTTCGTATAATAGTCAACCTAGATTATACGCACCTTATATATATAATATACTATTACTTACAACCATTTAATAATAGTCGCATAATACTTATGATAGTAAGAGCATTATGCTATGCATAATACAACAAATGTCAATATAGGTACTCATAAAACAATAGGTGTAATTATGAATTTCTAATAGTTAATCCGAGAGCCACTACTATGAAAACGAGAAATGTCCACGTACGTAAGTGTTGACGTGCCGGTTGACACAGATAATTTTAAAATTTCGCTTTCTAGTTAAGTATTTTGTGTGGTTAAGGATAGTTTTGGATAGAATATAGTATGAGACTCGCGTATAAGAGGCTCATATAATATTCAACCTTGTTTATTATGGCCTTGATTACACGCTCGTTAAATAGTAGATTATTACCTACAATCATTTAATAATAGACGCATAACACTTATAATAGAAAAAGTATTATGCTATGCATAATATAGTAAGTGCTACTATGGAAACGAGTAATATCAAAATAAGTAAGTATTGACATAAATGTTAAAATTTCGCTTTTTAGTTGCCTTTTGTATGTAAGGATGGTTGTAGAGAAATGGTGGTATTTAACTCACATATGGAACCATAATACACTTTGATGATTATAACAGTCGCCGCATGGGGCTCATATTATCGTTATCCCCGCTTTTTATGGCCTACGTTATACGCTCGCTAAATAATATACTATTATCTACAACCATTTAATAATAGACGCGTAATGCATATAGTTCCGGTTAACGTAAATGTTAAAATTTTCCTATCTAGTTGAGTATTTTGGGTGTTTAAGGATGGTTGTAGATAAAGTATAGTATGTATTTGACTAGCGTGTAATTAACCATAATACACTGATGAGTATAACATTCGCCGCGGAACGTATTATAGACATACTCGCTTTTTATGGCTTATAATAACCACTGGTTAAATCCCCAACCATTGAATAATATACGCATATTACTTACCTAAGACAGAATGGGCTTTGAATGATTCAACAAGTGCAGTTATAGCTACTTATAAAACAAGTGTAATTATGTATCCGTAATAGGCAATATGAGAGCCGCAACTAATGCCATCCCATAATGATGTCAGGCATGCCGTGTCTGGTTCGCAATTATTTTTCTATTAATAAATGAATAAACTGAACATACCAAGAAAGCCCATCTTGGTATGTTCAGTTTGTTCATTTATTAATAGAAAAATAATTGCGAGCCACGCAACATTTCCTTACGACATATTTCCACGAAATGAATTCTCCAGTCCCCGCTCCATCATGTCTTCCCACGCTAGTTCATAACTTTCCTTTTATATCACTCGCTATTCAAAACGATTATTGGTCGATATTTTACGTAGGCAGTGTATAATAAGACTAAAATCTATCGACCTTGGCATTGCTATTACTCATCGAATGGACCAATGCAATTTAAAAACGTGGGTTTTAGTAAAAATCTGTAATTTGCATTCTGTTGCTATTCATAGCAAGTCTAACCGCTATTTTGTAATAACTGCATATAAATAACAGTGCATTCCTTAGAAGGACCAGACTTTAAAAATAAAATAGAAAATAAAGCAAATGAATGAAATGTGAACAGAAATAGAAAGGGATATCTTTTTGCTTTTTTATGTTTAGAGCAACTCTAGAATCCAACAATTCAAATGATCTCTGATTAGGTTGAAAGTTGAGAGGAAGGTTTAAAATTTAGAATAAAAATAATGATCTGTATGCGCAAGAAATTAGTTTATAATTCCAAAAATGTACCTATAAGCATATCATAAAACCTATTCAAAATAAAGTCAATAATGAGGATAAATATCTACTGAAACTATATCTTTATAATCTAAACTTTGGATTGTAAATTAATTGCAATACTTAGGCAAATTTACCAAAGCTTAGAAGAATCAGCTTAGATTTATTTTTCACCCCAGTAAAGCAATTTAATTTAATTTCCAGTTTGATTTCGGGAATTCTAATTCAGCAAGAAAGCTTTTATCGGCGCAAATACTTGCCTTGGCCGATATCAAGTAACGACCTACTTTCTAGTTTATTTTACGGAATTTGAATTTTACTTTCCGGAATTCCAGGTTTAAGTGTTTTAGGAAATTTTCTAAAAGCGGTTGGAATAAAAAAAAACGCAAAAGAAACTCTTGAGATCTGATTTTGCTTTACGACATTCTAAGCTTGCTCCACGGAATTTCGTAAATTATGTAGGAATTCAAACATTCGACAAAACCAGCTCGGTATTCCGAATTTGCTTTACATTTACTTTACGGAATAAAAAAAATCGTTGTACTATTGTACTACAGAAATACGTAAAATAAATTCGAGATCCGGCGTAAATTTGCTAGTTATTTACCATAATTTTGTGAAAAAGTCAAAATTCACAAAATATTCGGCGAAATCAACACGCTATTGCTAGGAAAGCCTAGAGCTGCCATGCCAACATTGAAAAATTTACACTTTTTCTGTCACTTTACACTTTTTCTGTCAATTGAAACTTTTTCTGTCAATTTACACTTTTTCTGTCAATTTACACTTTTTCTGCCAATTGACAGTTTTTCTGTCAATTTATACTTTTTCTGCCAATTTGCACTTTTTCTGTCAATTTACACTTTCTGTCAATTTAAGATTTTCTACTGAATTTTGCCATTCGCGTCTAGGCACCCCAATTTACAGGATTCACGCATGCGTACGTGCTAATTCATATACTTTTCGAAGTTAACACTTCACTGCTGCAAAACGTCCAGGCATTTTTCACTTTTCGGACCTGCGCGTTTGGCAGCAGCGCAATGATCGTTCTAATATATCACTTCAAGCATGGCCTTCCGTCCGCTTCGCTCGCTCCGGGGGCGCAACCCAACAAGACTAGCCCAAGGCATGCCCAAAATCAAGAATAAAACATTTTTGAAAATACACCTATATGAATTAGCACGTACGCATGCGTGAAGCCTTAAAATTGGTGTGCCTAGACGCGAATGGTAGAATTCGGTAGAAAAAGCGTAAATTGACAAAAAAAGTGTAAATTGACAGAAAGTGTAAATTGACAGAAAAGTGTAAATTGACAGAAAAAGTGTAAATTTACAGAAAAAGTGTAAATTTTCCTGAAAATATTTTACAGTGCAAGCATGGCAGCTATACGCTTTCATAGTATGCTATGCATAATACAACAATTACAATAATTATTATAATTACAATAGTCAATTCGAGTGCCACTTCTCTGGAAACGAGAAATATATAGTGTAGGCTTTTCTGTTACCGTAAATGTTAAAACTTCGCTTTCTAGTTAAGTATTTTTTAATGTTTAAGGATGGTTTTAGATCAAACATAGTATTTGACTGGCGTATAATGAACTGTAATCCATTCTGATGATTATAACACTTGCCGCATGCGATTCCTATAATAATCAACCTCGTTTATTATGGCCTAGATTATACGCACCTTAAATATTATACTATTACTTACAACCAGTTAATAATAGGCGCATAATACTTATGATAGTAAGAGCATTATGCTATGCATAATACAACAAATGTCAATATAGGTACTCATAAAACATTAGGTGTAATTATGAATTTCTAATAGTTAATCTGAGAGCCACTACTATGAAAACGAGAAATGTCCACGTACGTAAGTATTGACGTGCCGGTTGACACAGATAATTTTAAAATTTCGCTTTCTAGTTAAGTATTTTGTGTGGTTAAGGATAGTTTTGGATAGAATATATTATGAGACTCGCGTATAATGAAGTATA
This sequence comes from Pissodes strobi, assembly GCA_016904865.1. NCBI lineage: Eukaryota > Metazoa > Arthropoda > Insecta > Coleoptera > Curculionidae > Pissodes > Pissodes strobi. Next base: position 10,738 of record JAEQML010064052.1, on the reverse strand, counting down.
ATACACCCTGATGATTAGTACACTTGCTGCAAGAGGCTCATATAATAACCAACCTCGTTTATTTTTATTATGCCCTCGATTATACGCTCGTTAAGTAGTAGATTATTGCCCACCATCATTTAACAGTAGACACATAACACTTATAATAGAAAAAGTATTATGCTATGCGTAATATAGTAAGTGCAAATAGTTACTCATAAAACAATAAGTGTAATTATGAATTTGCAATAGTTAATCCGGGAGCCACTACGATGGAAACGAGTAATATCAAAATAAGTAAGTCTTGACGTAAATGTTAAAATTTCGCTTTTTAGTTAAGTCTTTTGTATGTAAGGATGGTTGTAGAGAAATTGTGGTATTTGACTCACATATAGAAGGAACCATGATACACTTTGATGATTATAACAGTCGCCGCGCCGCAAGGGGCTCATATTATCGTTATCCTCGCTTTTTATGACCTAGATTATACGCTCGCTAAATAATATACTATTATCTACAACTATTTAATAATAGACGCATAACGCTTATAGTTCCGGTCAACGTAAATGTTAAAATTTCCCTATCTAGTTGAATATTTTGTGTGTTTAAGGATGGTTGTAGATAATGTATAGTATTTGACTAGCGTATAATTAACCATAATACACTCTGATGATTATAACATTCGCCGCATTCGCCGCGGAACGTATTATAAACATACTCGCTTTTTATGGCTTATAATATCCGCTGGTTAAATCCCCAACCATTTAATAATATACGCATATTACTTATCTCAGAAAGAATGTGCTTTGAATGATTCAACAAGTTCAGTTATAGCTACTTATAAAACAAGTGTAATTATGTATTCGTAATAGGCAATCTGAGAGCCGCAACTATGGAAACGAGAAACGTCAACATAGGTACGTGTACACGTCTTGGTTGACGTACATTTTAAAATTGAGTATTTGACTCCACTATAATGATCCCTAATGCGCTCTGAATTCTGATGATTATGACACTCGCCACAAGCTATTCATTTTTCCTGTATACAAGTCCGGTGACAAAGAAGATATCAAAAACTATAGGGTAATATCGAAACTTTCAATTCTTCCCAAGGTCATGGAATTGATTTTAACAGATGAAATTTTTCATACCTACAGGTATTACATCAGGGAGGAACAGCATGGTTTCTTTAAAGGTCGTTCAACTGGCACAAACCTAGCCATTTGCCAGGATTTTCTGGTTTTAAATCTGGAGAGAGGATATCAGATCGATGTTATTTATATCGACTTAACGAAAGCGTTCGACAGTGTATGCCACAAATTGTTGATGAGAAAACTATCACGAGTAGGAATGCGTATGTATTGAATGGATCGAGAGCTATCTTCAGTCACCAACGGGTTGTCATTGGAGGGGTCTTATCAAGGGTAGTTAATGTTCAATCAGGGGTACCCCAGGGCTCACACATAGGACCTGTACTTTTCTCCTTATTTGTTAATGATGTCTCTTCCTGCTTTCGAGTTACAAAGTGCCTATGGTACGCAGATGACCTTAAATTTTTTAACATCGTTGATGAGAGTATTGACATTCACTCAGGATTCATAGTGATCTTGATCGACTCGTTGACTGGTGTGACAAGAATTGGTTGAGGCTGAACGTGGACAAATGCAAAAAGATGAGTTTTTATAGATGCCATAGTCCTTTGGTCACGGAATATAAAATAAATAAGACGGTGCTTGGAGCAGTTCAATCGTTTTTGAATGTTACTTTCACTTTTACTTTCACTTAATGAAATACTTATATACTTACCTTGTTTGTCTAAAGTTATTTAAATTAAGTTAAGACCATTGTTGTACCATTTGGGGATCGTTCCCTGTAGTGTATGTATTGAATAAATAAATAATCATCCTTGTTTGTAATAGCTTACATTATACACTCGTTAAATAATATACTATTATCCACAACCACTTAATAATAGACACATATTACTTATGATAGAAAGATTAATTATAGTTACTTCTAAAATGACAAGTGTAATTATGTATTTTGCGTGTTTAAGGATTCTTGTAGATAAAGTATAGTATTTGACTAATATACTATAATGATAATACTCACCTAAAGCGGCTCATGTAATAATCATCTTCGTTTATTACAGCCTACATGATACGCTTGTTATATAATATACTATTATCTACGACTATATAATAAATGGACGCATAATACTTATGATAGTAAGAATATTATGTTTTGCGTAATACAACAAGTACTCATAAAGCAACAAGTCTAATTATGAATTCGTAGTAGCTAATCCGAGAGCCACAATTGCCAACAACATATGTGAACGTCTCTGATAAAGTTAATGTTAAAATTTAGTTTTCCAGTTAAATATTTTTTGTATTGAAGGATGGTGAACCATAACAAACACTGATGAGTGATGATTATAACACTCGCCGCAAGCGGCTGTATAATACTCGCGCATTATACGCTCGTGAAATAATATACTATTATCTACAATCGTTAAATAATCGACGCACAATATTTATGATAGTAAGAGCATTACGCTTTGCATAATACAGCAAGTGCAATAATTATAGTTACTCATAACACAAGAAGTGCAATTATAAATTCTTAATAGTCAATCCGAGAGGTCTATCAACTCATAACTATTTTTTATACTAAATTTTGGAATGGATTTTAGGTACTAAAATTGGGAACAACTAGTCTAATAGGAATATAATTTGATCATTGAATATAATTGATGTGCTTGGGGGTTCACCAATGTTTGTGTGAAATTACTAAGATTTTTTATCTTTTATAATAAGCCTCTGAAATACATTAATTGGATCAAAATCGATATTTTGAAATTTTTATTTAGGATGGTTTAATAATAAGACACGCTTTGCCTTTGAGTTTTTTTTTAATATTCTGCACACACACAAAAAGAAAATCCTATAGCACTCAACGAGCGTATGCGGAGACGACGGTGGACATCGGACTTGAAGCGCTGTAAGTTGTAGTTTTCGGGAAAGACATTCCTCGGAAGTCCATTCTAAAGCGAGGCAGTCCTCCAGAAAAACGAGTCCCGTAACAGCGACGTATTAGGTGTTCGCAACTGAATATTATGTTGATGAGCAGCTTGTGATTAAGGGTGTTTCTGTTTGGCACAACTCTGGGCGAAATCATAAGAGCCAGCTCGTTCGAACGCCTTCCGTCGTAGTATCGATAGTAAAGAGATAGGTCTGTCCTTTTCTTAGATGTTCAAGGCTATAAAGGTTTTTAGTCAACTCTGGGTCATTCACAAGACGGACTGCTCTTCTCTGTATGGAGTCCAATATCGTAAGCAAGTGTTTAGGTGCCGAGATGCAAACATGGGAGCAGTATTCCTGAGATGGTTTTATCTGAGCCTTATAGAGCAGTAAGATCTGGTGAGGTGTATATAACTTTTTTGCTCTATAGAGTGCTCCTAGCTTTTGTGCTGCTGCCTTGGCGATTTAGGTGACGTACTTACGCCAAGGCATGTTGATTTCTACGTTGATGCCCTGGATGAGCCCAGAGTCAGTGTTACTTAACAAGATGGCGCCGAGTGAAGACACTGTGGAGGATCTCGACAATAAAAAATGCAAGTATTGCAAAAGTAATATGGATAAAGTGGGTGTGAAGTGTAATTCTTGTAAAATAGTTTACCACCAATCGTGTGCCCTCAGAATTTCGGGGCTGATGGTGTTAAGTGGCAGTAAATCGCAAATTCTGTGTGTAGCTTGTGGAGCTGCCGCCAAAAATGAAGAGGTAAACAAAGCCGTATGTCAAGCAACATCAGCTAAGGAAGAGGAAATTTTGGCACTTAAGGCCCGGTTAAGTGAACAAAAACAAGGTACACAACAAGATATTGCCGAAATGTACAAGAAAATACATGGAGAAATTATTGCCATGAAAAATAACCTGCTAAAAAAAATAGAGAGCCTGTATAAAGCCACGCCTGACGGTAATTTTAACATCCCAGCGCCTGCGCTGGCTGATAGAGATGGACGGTGTATCAATCCAACTACTCCAACTCCTGAAACGAACAACGATAACGGGATGAAGATGACGCAAAAGTCGGCGGCGCCTGTTGAAATACTGGCGACCAGGAAATCGTCAAAGCGAACGCTGTCAACGTCAACATGGTCAATGTCAAAGCTGTCAACGAAAGGACGTGAACGCCAAGAGAAAAACAACAAAAGAAAACGGAAAATCAACCTGATCAACTAACTGAACAAACCCCGCCGATAAAAATGGAACCTGGGAAACTATTCGACGTAAAAAGCGCCTTCCAGAGCAACCAAGACCTAAGGCAATCCAAGGATGTAATGAAAACTCCAGGCTGAAAGGAGCCGAGAAACAGTCCTTCTTGTTTGTGTTCGGCCTAAATCCTGAGATTACCACAAATGATTTAAAATAATTTATAACCGACACTTTCAATTGTCAATGCATCTGTGAGAAGATGAAAACAAGAAAGGATAAATATAAAAGTTCATTTAAGGTACAAGTGCCTTTTAATGCAAGAGAAAGGGTGATGGCTGCAGATATGTGGGGCACGGGAATCAGCATAAACCATTTTCTCCACATCAGACGACGCCCTTATGTACGGGAAAATCGAGTGGATACATGAGAATACTACCAGAACATACAATGTATGAAAAATAAGACCATTGATATTGAACTATTCCTTAATACCCTAGAGGAAGCTCCGCAAATAATTTGTTTGGCAGAACATTGGCTGAAAGCAGATGAAGTAGACTATGTAAAGATCCAGTCCTACAAAATGGTTGCATGCTGTACTCGAACAAACATGATACATGGGGGTTCGTGCATACTGGCAAGAGAGGATGTCGCCGGATTCCAAGAAGATAAAAGCGTAAATAACCAAAGTATAGAAGGTCAGTTAGAAATTTCTTGTATTGTAAATGTGTCTAAAAAAATTTTAATTCATGTGTGTATCGTAGTTATCTAGGAAATTTTATAACTTTTTTAAATAGATTAGATCAGGTATTAAGAGAGATTATCCAAAAGTATGTCAATTTTAAAATTGTAGTGTGTGGTGACTTTAATGTCAATTTTATGTTAGAAAGTAGGGATAAGAATATGTTCGTAGATGTGCTAAATAGCTGTAATCTCTTTCAAACAATATTTGAAGCAACAAGGGTAACTAAGACTACTAAGTCACTCTTAGATAATATATTTGTAAATTTTGATGAATATTCTGACAACTCAGTTTTAGTCTCAGGGCTCACTGATCACTTTGCTCAATTTATAAAATTAAATACTCTTCCAGTTGAAGCTGGTTCTACATCTACACAAAAAGAATCTTTTCAGAGGCTCGATGCCAACAGTTTCTCTTGAGCCTCCAGGACTGCTCATGGCAGGGTGTGATGATGGAGCTAGATGTTAATAAATCATACACAAAATTTAATAATATTCTTCAAGAAGCTATGCGGCTTAACTTTCCTCTAAAAAACTGCCAAGTTAAAAGGAACACAAATGCATGGATTACCAATGGTATTAAAATTTCCAGTAAAACAAAGAGACATTTATATGAAATGTCATTGACAGGTAAGGTGTCACAGGATCATTATAAAACATATTCGAAGATACTGAGTCGAGTGATTAAACTTGCAAAACAACTACACAATTTCTCTCACATAAATAACTCTGAAAAGAAAACAAAAGCCACTTGGGTAATAATAAAGCAAATAACAAATAAAAACAACACTAAACCTATTATCTTTAATTCATTTCCTAGAAATGATGAAAAGTCTACTTTGAATAAGTTTTGACTACTTTATTAGTTCTTGTCCTGTAATAAGCTGATCTATCTCTAATAAACATCAATAACAACAGTATGTTCCTAAAACCAGTTGACGAGCAAGATGTATACAACTGCATCACGTCTTTAAAAAATAAAAAATCTGTGGGTAGTGATGAAATCCCAGTTAAAATACTAAAAACATGTGCATTATTAATAGCTAAACCTTTAACACATATCATCAATAACTGCTTTCCAAGTGGGGTGTATCCCGAAGCCTTAAAGAAAGCCTGGGTTTTACCTATTCACAAAAAAAATGAGAAGGAAAAGATTGAAAACTACAGACCAATATCATTATTATCAAATGTCAATAAAATTTTGGAGTGATTACTCTTCAATCGCTTAATTCACTTTCTGGAAGTAAATCACATATTAACTGTTCAAGAAAATGGGTTTCGTAAGGGGAAGTCAACAATAACAGCGATTTACCAGGCTCTTAAAACTATAATAACATCTCTCAATAATAAGCGGGTTACAGCGGCTTTGTGTTTGGACCTGTCCAAGGCTTTTGACAGTGTTGATCACAGCCTGCTTCTTGATAAAATGGAAAGATATGGCATAAGAGGAACAGCATTACAACTATTTAAATCGTATTTAACTAATAGGCAACAGAGAGTCGCTGAAATAAACTCACAGGGGAAGAGGGTACTCTCGAACCAAAAAAAAAACATTATACAGGGCAGGGTGTACCACAAGGGTCCATTCTGGGTCCTCTGCTCTATCTCCTGTACACTAATGAAATTGTAAACATCACTACTAATAAAATAATACTGTTTGCTGATGATGCAAACATAATCTACAGTTCAAATAATGTTGAGGAGTGTGTTGGAGAGGTAAGGGGGACCTTGGTGGACCTAAGTGACTGGTTATCTAAAAACAATCTATTGCTTAACATGTCCAAAACTAGCTTGTTGTTATTTGGGTCACAAAATCTTATAAGTGCACCAACCACACATAGTAATAATCTAATTGAATCGGTGGATAGCCTACCCTTTGTGAGAGTGACTATTGACAGGAGATTGGATTGGAAAGAGCAATAAGAGCATATTGATCAAGTGGCTCTGAGTATTTCAAGAATTTGCTTCGCATTAACTGTTATAAGAAATAATGTTGGCATTAGTGCTGCGTTATCATCATATCATGCTTCCGTGCAGTCCAGACTCAGGTATGGCATAGTTTTTTGGGGAAATAGTGTAATAAGCAGCAGAATTTTTATTCTTTAAAAAAAGTGTCTTGGGTCTATTTTCAAAATAAAACCATTAGAAACATGTAGACAAGCTTTTATTACAAACAATATATTGACACTTCATAGCTTATATATTTATGAGTCTATACTGTTTACTAAAAATAACTTCTCCACTTTCTTTGAGCAGTTACAAGGTGATCATGAGCACAACACTGGACATAAAAACTTTCTTATTCCCGAAAGACCCAATTTCACATACATAAATAGAAACTGTACACATAAGGTTATTAAAATATGGAACCGCCTACCTGAACCTTTTAAAAATAAAAATACCAAAAAGATGAAAGTATGTTTAAAAAAAAATGCTATTATACTGTCAGTGCGTTCCTAGAAGATACTGACTTTCAAGAGCTGCTGTGATAAAATAAAAAGCCCCTTGTTGCTTCATATTTTAAAACAAATTTATAAAATTGTGATTTTTTAGATCTTATTATCTTAAGTATGTTTGTTTTCTTATCCTTGTTTATTTTATTTTGCAATTCATGTTAAATAGGTATTAGCTATAAGTAAATTTTCATTTTCATTTTTATATTATGACACGGTCTTCACTCTTATCGAGTAAAAATTGTACATTAAGTGCAAACATGTATGGATCTATTATTGAAAAATAAATAAATAAATAAATAAATTTGTCCTGTCATTGATAAGTCAGACCCTGCGGGTTTGCTTGGTTTGAAAAGACAGCTGCTTGTGCCTTTCCTGCGTTAGACTGAAAATTGTTTTCCTCACCCCAGTCCACGATGGCGTTCATATCCTTATTGATGATAGCAATCTGATTTTCTCGCTCGCGTTGGAAACGAGCAGCGGTCATTGGAGTCCGCGACATGAATGAAGATATAAGAGTACTGTCGTCTTCAAAGCTGTAAATAAAATGGTTTGCTCTATCTAAGAGATCGTTTATATAGAGCAGGAACAATGTGGGAGATCATATACTCGCTTGAGGAACTCCGGCATTGATTTCAAATTCTTCCGAGACTCCGAGAGATGTCCATCAATACCACCAGCTCGGATGCTTCGATCCCTTAAGAAATTGGAAAGCTATAGAAGCAGTGCTGGTGGTAGTCCGTATCCTATTAATTTGCGTAACAATCCGTCATGTCACACCCTATCAAATGCTTTGGATATGATCCACAAATAGGTCACGTAAGTCAGCAGATCTCCCGTTGTTCTGTGCTTGCGGAAGCCATACTGGCGATCGCTTATGGTGCCTGCCGATCGAGATATTTTAAGAGCTTTTCGTTGATCAGTTTCTCTATGACTTTGGACATGGTGGGAACTAAGGCAATTGGACGGTAGTTATTTGGAATCCTTTTTTACCTTTCTCCGGGATTGATTGCAACTTAGCGCATTTTCAGCTAGAAAGAAAGAATGCAGTTCTGTATGATAGGGAGAAAAGCCTGCATAGTGGAGTTGATAGTTCAGTAGCACATTTCTTAAACACTATTGCGGGAACGCCATCCGGTCCTGTGGCCTTGTTAGTGTCTAGACTGTGTATTCGTTTCACTTCGCGTTGGCGAAATATCAGACCTGGCATTGAGGGATTCACTCTCGGGATAGTTGGGAGAGTTTCCCTAAGGATCTAAGGTAAAATTTGATGCAAACATTTTGGTCAGAATGTTCGCTTTTTCTTTGACCGTTTTCGCTATTGAGGGGAGTCAATAGTGGGATTGATGTCTTTGAGAAACCCTGATTGGCAGCTTTGGCAACTGATCAAAAGGATCTTGATCCATTAGGACAGTTGAGAAGCTTGTTCTTGATCTGCTCGTGATATTCCTCCTTGCTTTGGTCATTGGTCCGCTTACACTGAATTCTAGTCGTGATGAATATATTTCGATTTTCGGCTGTCGGATGCCGACGCCATTTGCGCATTGACAGTCCAATATGAGTTGAATTATTTATAAATAATTTGGAATCTAAAGTACAAAACTTTTTAAGTAAACATTTGATATATTGCTATCGACATGTTAATGATATTTTGGCGTGTTTTGTGAGTACAGATAGACAATAATTTCTATCGTTCTTAAACTTTATAAATAGCTTGCAAAAATAGGGTTTCGCACTAGCAAAACTTCTTAAATCAGCAATATTTAAACAAAATAAATCCCGTATTTACCAATTAAATTGTGGATTTCGTCAAAACATATTATATAGGACAGACATGCAGGTGGAGCTTATTATAAGAGGATAAATGAAAATAAAACATTTATAAAAAACACATATTCAACGAAAACTTTAAAATTTTAAATGTTGAAAATCAAATCAGGAATGAAGTTGCTTGGAATTTTTTAAAATAACTAAGAGGAAGAGAAATAGTGTTTTACTTAAGGACCAAGTGGACTGGTATGGCTCCCCCATTCATATATTTATGCTGATAATTTCAATAGCATTTTTTTATGGAATAATTTTATATTGCATATTGCGTACCTATATTTTTTTACTATCGGTACTAATATTGTACTGGAATTTAATTTCTAACGAAGACACTGTGTTGTCTGTGTATAAATATATTGGAAATTAGACACTTTTTGTGTCTTAAATGTTACCTGTATAAAATACCCTATGTGTTTCGCAGGTTAGATTTTTGGTGGCTTGTTAAAGGATCTGTTTTTAAAAGTCGAGAAAAGTTGGTGATCAAAATATGAAACATATCAGAAGCAGCACCTAAGAGCTTCCTAGAATCATTTATTCCAGCACATACTGCACATAGCATAGCTCATGTTTACATGTTTCAGCACTATCTGAACATATGATTGGCGTTTGTTATTGCTTATTATTTCCATGAAATAGTGGATTAATTAAAAATATCTGTTATTTTTAACTGCATTTTAGATAATAAGCGGAATCTTTATTTGTTTTGCCTGTTCATGATTATACATAAAACCATTTATTGCGCAGTTTACGGTTTAAGTTACAACAAAAATCGTCATAAAATTCCAAATCTTTTTTAGAAAAACGTATTAGGATTTGGATATTACGTCATTTTGTGTAAATAATAGGCCACAGTATAATTTTAACTTAATAAATGGTGTCGGTAGCTAATAATGCTATTGCCAGTGGAATGACTACTTCCACACCCATATTCCTCTAATACTTATTCCAATCATTGAGTATGAAAATATGCAACTTAATAGTGATAAACTCTGAAAAAGTCATATTACGGCACCAGCAACTAGGGTTGCCAGGCCCAAAATTCAATAAGCCGGACTTTACTTATAAATTTGGCCGGACATTTGGTACAAAAAGCCGAACAGCATTCGTTCGCCCTAAAAAATAACTAAAACAAAAATCAGTCTTCTAATATTTTTATTAAACTTGATTAATTACAAAAAAAAACATTTGCTACATAGAAACAGAAAAAGTAATCGCAAAACAATCAAATATATTTATAGAAAAGCGACAAAAAACAAAAAAAAAACACGTATGATACTAATTCATGCAAATTTATATCATTTGAAACTTTGGTAAATCTATCATATAAAAAACTAGTAGTTCATTCTAATCATATAAAATAATTCTTTTCTGCCCTGAAATGCGTTAAATTACATTTATAATTTGTTCTAATTTCTTTGTCCGATCACAAAAAGCTGAAAAAGCCGAGAAGAGTTAGCGAGGCAGCATTTGAAATCGTGTGTTAGAGCATAGTCATTACGAATTCTTCATACACTGAAAGAAGG
>MU193683.1:0-18549 GCA_016904865.1 Pissodes strobi | reverse complement strand
CGGCATGCCTTATCGACGTCAGTTCCTGTCATATCAATTAAACGGTAACTTTTAAGCTTTTTTTAATGGCAGTTTATGCTTCTAACTTTAGGGGTAAAATAGCATGGAAAGCTCGGGAATATACATGTTTAAGGGACATTAACGTCGACATTCGCCGAATAGGCATCATTAAGACGAATGGCGTGTAACCGAAAATCACGAACGTATTTCCACCGATAGCGGATTGAGTATCGCGAAATACCGCATTCGTGGTGAAGAATATTGCTCGCATTTTCTCAGCTTTGACAAACAGTAAATTTATAGTTAATCAGTTATTAGTTGTCATGAGTTTTAATACATACTCAAAAATGCGCATGTATCAAAGCTATGTGTCTGTTTTATGCTATACTTATATGATATTCAGTCTCCCTTATATTGGAGGAATAATTTCTGGTAATCAATACTTAAATACGCTGATGGTTTCCTACTCTCAGTCTATATGTCTTAAAAGAACTAAGTGACAAGAATACATGTAAAAGAAATGGTTGATATAGAAATATGACGCGACAAGAAATAACATCAAAACTTTTGATGGAAAGGAAGTATAGTATGCTACAAGAATAAAAGGGGTATATATCTTATCAGACGATGATCAAATCCGATTTGAATATAAATTAAATGACTACAATAGGTACAAACTCTAAGTAATTTTCTAATTGTCAGTGTATTATCTATTATTCTTTCAAAAACTCTACTTATATTATATTATCATAATGCATGTATACAAAAATCTTCTATTCATGTTCCAGATCTGGCCATTACGTCAAGAAAACGATAGTTCAACTTATTCACTGATTATTCCAGTTTCTATGTAAGCCACTTTTCAAAAATTATGATTTGAAGTATTATTTTGAAAATATTTTGGTAGCAGGCTAACCTCTCTTTGTACATGGCATGCGGCATTAGGTAAGCTTATCTAGTCCTCGACCCTCGACGAGTTCTGATGACATCTGTTGAATGCAAACATGCTCGACTCCCAAAGGTTGTTCAACCCGTGTTCTAGCATCTGTAATGGCAGTAAGTAGACACAATTAGTCCGTGACCAGTTCTCGCATTATTTGTTACGGCACTAAGTAGGCTAGACTCAAATATATTAAAAGACTATATGGCGTGTTCCGACCAATACCTAAGCCAGAACCGTGAGATAGATGTATATAAACTTCACATAAGTCTATCTCGCCTCATGAAGTGCCGAAATGTGCAGAACCAACAAGTTCAGATTCATTGGTCGCTGCCATTGAAGCACCCCGATCCGTTTCTCTATAACGAGATTGCGCAGAAAGCTAGAGAATGAGTTGCAATAGACTTATGGGAGATTGGATATTTCCGTCTCTCTCTTTCGGCTGAAAAATCCTTTCATTGCCTTATGAGATACTCGCTATATATTCTTATAATATATTTGGCTAGACTCCTTAGCATTGGTCCTAAGCGAAAATATCAATTGAGCTATTCCCACGCCGCCCCTGGGAAGGTGCATTTTTTGATATAAGTGAAATAAATAGATTTGTAAATAGTTGACCATTATTGTTTTTGTACAAAAAAAAAGCGAAACCAAAGAGGATAAGCTAAATCCAATGCAAAACTAAACTATGTAAATATAATAGGAAGTATAAATATTGCTTTAGTACGGAGCGATTATTTAGTTTCATTTTTGCCAAACTTAGGTTAAATATTGCACATTTATGTTCTAAATAAAAGAAATATATACTTAAAATTGCGTAAACCACTATGTACAGGGTGGCTCGAGTTCGAGTCTACTCCTACCAGATGCGAATCTCTTAATAACTTTCCTATACAAACTTTTCGCGATCTGGTCGTCACGTATAGTGCAGCAAGCCGCTTCGAGCGTAGATTTGGAGAACGGAGTTTTTCAACATTGGCGTCGTTTAATTATGTGGAAATATGAAGTTGGCGAGTTGCGCCATGGATTCTTCTATTTTAAAATATTAAAACATAAAGTATTTTGTGAATACTTTTGAAATGATGCATGAACACTTAAATTTCATAGCAGGAACATACAGTGCGTAAATAAATAACTAAAATTAAAAGAAAAATACCTTTATTTGGCTCTACATATATACATTTAAAGATGCGAGAGAATGGTTTTAATGAAGAACCACTACCTGAAAGAATTTGATTGATCTTCGTTTTCGGCCACAGCAGAATCTAAATAGTAGATCCATAAACGATTTTCTATCATTAATTTTTCAATAGAGCGGTATAAGAATAAACTTAAGTGACAACATCACAAAATATGTCAATTGAAAGTTCTTATAATATCTAAACTATAGTAAACATAAATAAAATTACTCACTCCCAATTGAAGTTATTAAGAAACTTTCATCGATAATCATAGCGGCTGTTGTGGGTGTTGGGTTATTATATTCTGGAGTTGGATCTATAATCAATAAACGTTTTATAGATCAATCTTTGATGATACTGCACTTCTCTTTTTAAAATCAATTCTAAAGTTGGTTAACACATTCAAAAAATAATGTTTTGTAATATTAAAATAAACATAATGAAAATATATGTATAATATACACCCAGACACACATACCTTCTTTTTCTATAATAATATTTCCGTCCAGGGCCTTTTTTACCATTAGGCCCGGGCCTAGGGCCCTATGACAAGTGGGGCCCAAATATGCAACATAAAAAAACTACATAATTATAAGAATATTTTTTTAAATATACATTTGCTTGATAAAAAATCAGGATACTGTTTCGCCATCTTTATAATCTGGATTCCAAAACAAAACTAACCTTTATTAAACCAAAATAACAACTCGACAAAACGTAGCTGATAGAAAAAACATTTTATTAAAAATATACCAGAACTAAATACAGACAAAGTAAGTGGGTGTGCGAAACAATTTTGACAGTAAAAAAACAGGTACTTACAAAGTTCAACATTTTACAAAGTTAAAGTAAACGGCGAAAAAATTAGTAGTTAGTGTATAGTCCAAAATCTGGCTGTATTTACTCTTATGTATCCATACTTTTTTCGAGGAAAAGTGTTAACGTTAACCTCAGTGTATTTCTGTTATTTTAAATATTATTTTATTTTTACTAGTTTATGCTTTGGTTCAATATTTTTTTTTTAATCTTATTTCATGTTTCTTTTTTAGTTTTTCTAAAATCTGTTATTTTTTATTAAAATTAATGCAAATCCATAAATAATTATAGAAAAGCTTAATTTAAATCTGAATGAAAAAACTACATTATAATTAATATTTTCAGTTCGAAATCGAAATAAAAAAAATCAAGTGGGAGCTGAAGTCATATTGGGGCCCGAAAATTTGCTAGGGCTTAGGGCCCAACTCCTTGAAAAATAAGCCCTGTTTCCGTCGGTGTTGGTAGGACATGTTTCTGCTACATTTATGGAGGATGCGTCTAAAATGGCATTTTTATTATGGTGTTTCTTATTATAATTTGTTATTCTATAATTTTATTTATTAAATTTATTAATGATATATAATTAGAAAAAAACCGTCATGATCAGGTACATACCTAATAAAATAAAAATCTTTCTTGATGGTTCTCCGTCGTCGGCGTCGATAGAGGGATCGCATGAGTGATCTGAACTACAAAAAACCGTTGGAATTGCATTTTGAAACAAACGTTTTCTTCCAGATATATTAATGAACTTCTTTTCAAAATGTCTCTCGCACAAAAGAAAATTATTGATATTTTTTCCAAGTAGATCTTCTCTATGGGAGGCTCTAAGCCAACCATCATATCTGAAAATAATTTTAAGCAATTGTTTATGTGAAGTAGATACAAAATTATGTGTAAGGTTTATCATCGAATTTTGTACACACCTGACGATCTTTAGGAAAATTAAAAAGCGAATACTCGCCTCCAGTCCTGGAAGAACAACACCGGTATCCACACTTTAACCAGGCATTTTACATAAAATAATGCAACTAACATATATAAAAAAGCATATAGTTAATTAAAATTACACTACAATTTAGTACAACCACAATTTAAAACATAAAGTCACGCAACAAAACTGCTGTAATAACATTTATCCGCTAACTATTTCACTGAGACGATCGCACACGCTAGCATCATCAATGTACTAACATTCGACGCCGGATTAAATACGATGGCCGCTGCCACTTTAAGAATTCTCTAAATCGGGTCACCGTCGGAAGCGTAAGATTCGCATCTGGTAGGAGTAATCTGTGTCTATGTATGGGGAACTCGTAAACCGTAAGAGATACAGTTATGGCAAAATTGTGCGTTTAGGTGCCTAACAATATGCCGTTTAGAAAGTTTTAAAATTCAGACTATTTCCGGAGATATGCGGAAAAAAATTGAAATATTGAAAAATCGTTTTATTTTTTTCTTGAGCTTATTGAAAAACGGATTCCAATTTGGATTGCACTTTTGCATTGCCAGTTTTTCCGCTCTATCCAGTAGTGGTATCTAGTTTAGAAAGTGGTATCTAGTTTAGAACCCGACGTTTCGTCTTCAAGGGATCATCTTCAACTTCCTTTTTTCAAATAAGAAATTTATTCAGATGAAATTGGCGTTATTATTATGAATATTTTTTTTTTAATTTTCTTTTTAATTTTAAATATGTTTTTCAAATTACTTATTTTGCTTTGACGTAATTAAGTTACTTTTAGAATTTTTTACATTTACATTCTATAAAAATATTTTAATGTTTCTTGTTCTTAAAAAAAAAATAAAAAAAAGGTTAATTTATTTTTATCCCAAAGCAAAATAAATAATTAAAAACAAATTGAAATAAAATTAAGAAAACAAAAAAAAGTAAAAACACATTCGTATTTATAACGCCAACACCATCTGAAAAACGATAAAAAAATTAAACTTCGTATTTAAAAAAAGAAAGTTAATTATGGTCCCTTGAAGATAAAACGTCGCATTCCAAACTAGATACCACCATCGGATAGGGCGGAAAAGGTGGCAATGCAAAAGTGCAATTCAATTTGAAATCCGTTCTTATATAAGATGAGGAAGAAAATAGAACGTTTTTTAAATATTTCGGTTTTTTCCGGATACCTCCAGTGGCTCCAGGAATTTCTGGTCGGTAGCAAAGGCAGTAAGCAACAACTTTACAGAAACGTCTCTCCCACCTTTGACAGACGAACGTGGCATCACGGCGACTACAGCCAAGGAAAAAGCAATCATGCTCGCCAAAATGTTTTCTTCGCACTCTACCTTGAACGTCCCCCAAGGCAAGACTCTCCCCACCATATCGAACATCAACACTACCATGGCAGAAGTCAAATTTCATCACCGTGATATTCGTAAAATCCTTAAAAATCTAGATACGCAAAAGACATCAGGACCGGACGGAATACCTGCCATCGTGTTAAAGAACTTCGCCAACGAACTAACACCCGTTTTTACAGGCTTTTTTCTCTGTCTTACGGAAAAGGGATTTACCCATCTTCTTGGAAAGTCGCTCGAGTGCAACCTGTTCCAAAAAAGCCAAGAAAACCACGCCCTCAAACTATCGTCCAATTGCCTTGCTTCCAATAATCTCCAAAGTCATGGAACGTGTAGTCAATCAGCAACTACTCAAGTACCTCGAGAACAACAGAATAATCAGCGATAATCAATACGGCTTTCGCAAAGAGAGATCGACAGGAGATATATTGGCCTATGTCACTCATATACGGAGTGGGGCGATTGAGAACTACGGAGAGTCTCGAGCGATTGCGTTGGATATTTCAAAGGCATTCGACAGAGTTTGGCATGACGGACTTCTCAACAAACTACCGTCCTTCGGACTGCCAGCCACTCTCTGCAGCTGGCTTGCCAGTTTCCTTAAGAGCCGATCTCTGCACGTTGCAGTCGATGGACACATCTCGGACACATTCACCATCAACGCGGGCGTGCCTCAGGGCGCATTACTTTCACCAACTCTGTTCCTCATCTATATTAATGACCTGCTGACCCAAACAAATAATCCTGTTTACAGTTTTGCAGATGACAGTACCCTTGTCTCCCACTTTAGATCAGAAAAACCCTTACCAGCGACTGAGACTCATCACCGCAGACAAGAGCAGATTACAGCAATTAATCAAGACCTGGAGAAAGTTTAAACTTGGGGCGACCGAAATTTGGTCCAGTTCAATGCAGCAAAGACCCGAGCAGCCACGTTTACCAAGAGGGCCAATACAGCGGGCTCTGACATCATTATGGCAGGGTCGACCATTCGTTCATCCTCGTCAATCGGACTGCAGGGTATCTCGCTCAACAGCAATATATCCTGGCATGACCACGTTGCTAACATCGCAAAATCAGCCTCCCAGAAGCTTGGTGCGCTATTTCGCAACAAAAAACTCTATACACCGCAGCAGTTGCTCTTGCTGTACAAAGCGCAAATAAGACCGTGCTTAGAATATTGCTCACATATCTGGGGTGCCGCACCAAAGCACACCCTAAAGCTGCTGGATTCCATTCAGAAGAGAGCTGTGCGTCTCGTCGGCGACCCGGAGTTGACCCGGAATCTAGATAGTCTGGAACACCGCAGACATGTACAAGAACTCCTTTGTCTGGCGCACTGCATCACTGTGGAACTCACTCCCAGGACATCTGTTTCGCACTAATTACAACTTACAAATATTCAAGAGCCGTGTCAATCAACATCTTCGCACACACACCGCTCGTCGAGCGCCATAGGGTCTCCCTTTAGTGTGTGTGCCACTGCCATAAAAAAAAATACTTGGAATTTTAAAACTTCCTAAACGGTATATTGTTAGGCATTTAAATGCCCTAATTTGACAGACACTGAATCTCTTACGGTTCTCCATATATAGACTCGAATTCGAGCCACCCTGTACAGATTGAAGGTCAAGCCCAATTATTCCTGGATTCTTCCCGTTCAGTGGTGGATCCAGTGGTGGGGTGCACAGGGGGCAACAAAAAAAATCACAGTCCTTCGCAAAGATACAACCGGGGGGACATTGAAAATGATGAATAAAGCAGAGTATAAAAAAGTAAAAATACAAACACGAGTCTTTATAATATATAATTAAAGAAATGCATTTATAGCATTAATATTAAACAGAATCAAAATTTAAAAAATAAATAAATGGAAAAAGGTGCAGATATGAAGACATAAAAAATTACGCTCCCCTTTTAGATAGAAAAATCTATTAATATATAATTAGCCTTAACGTTACTGTAATATTTTTAACCTGTTCAGAATCGTTTTAGCCCGTTTTGGTGCGTTTGGATATTTTTAGTTACTTTTGGTTAATCGTTCAATCATGTTTCGGTTAGTTTTAATTCCAATGTATTTTATTCTCTGAACCGACTCCTATACATTATAATCAAATTTCATCTTTTTCGTTAGTTTTGGTTTGTCGCCAAATTTCGCTTCGTTTTGGTTAAATTTAACTTACTTTAATTTTTCCAACCTATTTCGATACGTTTTAGCCTATTTTGGTGCGTTTGGCTACTTGTGATTAGTTTTGGTTAGTCATTCGATCAGCTTTCGATTAGTGTTAGCTACTTTTAATTTATTTTAGTCATTTGAACCGGTTCCAATACGTTAAAACCATTTTTAATATTTTTGGTTAATTTAAGTTAGTCGCCTCAATTCGGTTAATTTAATATCGTTTTAACTTACCTTAATATTTTCAATCTGTTTCGATATGTTTTAGCCCGTCTTGGTGCTTGTAGTTACTCTATTGATTAGTCATTCAATCAACATTCGGTTACTTTCCGTCAGTTCCAATTTATTTTAGTCAGTTGAATCAGTCCAGATACGTTATATCCAATTAAAACGTTTTTGGTTAATTTTAGTTAGTCTCTAAAATTCGGTTAATTTGGGTTACTTACTTATTTTAATACCTTAAATCAGTTCGGATACGTTTTGGTGCTTATGGTTACTTTTTATTAGTTTTGGTTCGTCATTCAATGAGCTTTCGGGTAGTTTTAGTTAGTTTTAATATATTTTAGTCCTTTGAACCGGATTCGGTACAGTTTTGGTTAATTTTAGTTAGGTTCAAAATTCGGTTAATTTAAGTTAGTTTCAATTTACCTTAATATTTTTAATATGTTCCTATATGTTTTAGCAATTTCTGGTGTTCTTGGTTGGTCAGTCGTTCAATCAACTGCCTGTTAATTTCAGTTAGCTCTAATTTATTTTAATCATTTTAACCAGTTCCGATACGTTATAACCAATTTTAGTGTTTAGTTTTTTTTGGTTTGTCACCAAAATTCGATTAATGTGAGTTAGTTTTAACTTACTTCAATATTTGTAATCTGTTTCGATACGTTTTAGCACATTTTGATGCTTTTAGTTACTATTGGTTTGTTTTGGTTAGTCGTTCAATAAACTTTCGGTGAAGTTCCGTTAGTTTTAATATATTTTAGTTATTTGAACCGATTCCGGTACGTTATAAGCAATTTTAATGTTTTTGGTTAGTTTGGTTAGTCGCCAAAATTCGATTAATTTGCGTTAGTTTTAACTTATCTTAACATTTGTAATCTGTTCTGATATGTTTTAGTTCGTTTTGGTGCTTTTAGTTACTTTTGGTTAGTCATTCAGTCAACTTTCGATTACTTTCAGTTAGTTCCAATTTATTTTAGTAACTAAAATCGGTTCCGATACGTTATAAACAACTTTAATATTTCTGGTTTGTTTTCGTTTGTCGCCAAAATTTGGTTCGTTTTAGTTAGTTTTAACTTACTTTAATTATTGTAACCTGTTCCGATACGTTTTAACCCGTTTTGGTGCTTATAGTTAATTAGAACTCTTTTGTTCATTTGAATAATACTCCAGGTAATATTTGAGTTCTGTATTCACATTAATTATTACTTAAGATTCTCGCTATGATTATCATTATATGATGTTGTATAATACTGCTTATACCAATTAATACCGATTCTCCATCAGTCTTCTAATCTTCTATATATATCGAGTTGAGGTAGGTTCAAGACTTGTATATATTTTTTTCTTCAAACGTCAGTAAATCCGTCATTACTCGACTGTGTAGGCGGCCGTGAAGTTTCGTTTTTCCTCCGCCGGAGCTTTACTTTTAACTTTTCCGCCGGCGGAGGTAAAAGTGTTACCATAGCAACATAGATACAATACAAACAGACAACAAAATAAGCGTCAACAACTCAAGATTTATTAAACTACAATTTGTATTTATCACTCAATTTGTGACTGCATTTCTAAAAATCACTAATTTAGGAACAAATTGGTTATTATTTAATCGAACTTACTCAATAACTGCTTATCAATACGGAATTAAAACGCAATCGGAGACGCAAAAAAATAATTATTGTTGACAGTGTCCACTGACAGCTTTATGTTACAAATATTCACCGACACCGGTCTAAGCAAGGCCACCTACGACAGTGGTCTAAGCCGCCTTGCGAACCCACTTATCATTAATAATAATTAGATATTATTACTATTAAAAAGAGATGTTTTTGCATTAATTTGTCGACATTTGAAGAAAAAGCAGCATATTTTATTTGGAGGAAAAGTTACTTTTCATGGCTTGCTCTCTATTACCAGCCTCACTCCGTTCGGCTGTTAAACACGAGCGCGCCATGAAAAGTGTCACTTTTCCTCCATATAAAATAATATACTATTATAATAACAGTGCTAGGTCGTCAAGGTTAGGTCATCCTTGTTGTCGGCGTTTGGTAGCGTGTTCGTTGAATTGAAACAATAATATTACGTGTACCAGATAATATAAATAACCTTCGCTTAAATCTCGACCCGGACGAATTACCTTCACTGGTCTAATTTCTGTAATACGGTGTGTTTTCTTGATACCCTACAGTAAGTGGTTCAATCAACTTTCGGTTAGTTTCAGTTAGTTCCAATTTTTTACGTTATAATCAAATTAAATGTTTTCGGTTAGTTTTGTAACCTGTTCCGATACGCTTTAGCCCGTTTTTGATGCTTTTGGTCAGTCGTAACCCAATTTATTTTAGTCATTTGAACCGATTCCGATACGTTGTAATCAAATTTAAGTTTAAATATACAAACTAACCCGATCTCTCACGCGTATGACTTCATGAATGTGGCAAATGTAGCATGCACTTTTTCACGATTGAGGAAAACAGAAACATTTTCAATATTAAAATGAAAATGTCAATAGCAAACCAAAAAAGAATACATTTTTGGTCTGCCGCAGCTCAACAGAGAGACATGCTTAAAACAGTATTAATAATAATTAATAATTAATTATAGTCTTAAATCTCGGCGCAGCGTCTCTACACGCACTTTTTGGGTGGGTCTTCTATGGCGTCGCGTCGCCATGGGAGGGCCTCGATGGACACCTGCCCTCCCCTAAAATGTAGAGTGTCCACCCAAAAAACCACATAAGCATTTATAAAATACTTTTTTTTATAAAACCACGCTAACCACATCTCTATTGCAGCAGTCACACTTCAAGGTCTATTGTCGTCTGTTTTACCTTTAATACCTATTTATTTTATATCCGTTATTTCCGGATATTTATTAATAATTATTAAAAAATTAGTAGGGAGCTATTAAATTATTTTATGCAATTTTATTTAAAAATTAAATAACTATATATACTTGTTACAATTACATAGGTAATTGGATTTTTTTATTTAATCCTTTATATGAGAAAACTGGTTTGATTTAATGTAAATAACATTCACCATCATGTTTATGTTTTTTAATCGTTTTCGACCCAACGACCTTTTTTTAACGATTTTAACGACTTTTCGGAGAAAACTGTGCGTGGCACCCCGCCTTCGGAGGATTGGCCTCCGTTGCCCGCTGCGGCGAGCAATACGACAAAAAAAAGGTGTTTAAAGGTGCGTACAGACCTGACGAGACGCGCGCGCGACAAGCACGCGACGCGCCGATCGCGCGCCTGCTACGCGAACGCGACGCGCACGGTTCTCCCGCGCGCCTGCTGTGGCCCATGTAGAGAGACGCGCGCGCTACGCGACTATGTTCTATTGCACTTCTTCGCTGATTCTCGCGCGATTGCTACGCTCCTACTACTACTCGTCCACACTGCGCCTCGCTATTTCTTTGATCTGCCGTCGAAAAACCGACAGCAGACGGGTAGCGATGCGCCACATACCACTAAAAATATAATGCACAGTTAAATGGACGACTTTGATAGTATATTTTGGGTATGCTGCTTATGCAACCCAAAACTTCTATGGCATCTAATTTCTCGCATATCCGTCATGGCGCTGCCTCCATGCAGTAACGTCACCTTACTTAGACTCTAGGTGGCGCTGCTTGGAGGCCATTATCATTTTCGAGACAATTGATCTCGACGAATCCCCAATCGGCATCGGCAATAATCGGTTCGGCAGGAACGGCCATTATTAATTTTGAATTTTATAATTTATGTGCGCCGCCGTTTAGCGAGTGTTTACCAAAAATAATTTTGCTTAGCTATTGTGATTTAAGATTTCCGCAATTCGGTACCACTTTAAAGGCTTTCTATCATCATCTCGTTATTTAAACAAAAAACTAACATGGAGTTTGCTCGAAAACCGCAAAAAAAGTGCGTTGTTCCCGGCTGTACTGATTTGTTTAGCAAAAGACACACTTTTCCCAAAAAGGATGTCGCACTTTTCGATAAGTGGATAAAGTGTATACAAAATCCAGTGTTGAAGAACAAAAGTCGTGAACAGATTTATAAAACTTATGTGGTGTGTGATTTACACTTTTCAGAAAAATACATTGTGGCTGGAACTAAACGAGGATTAAAAAAGAATGCTTTTCCAACAAAATTTATTCCTCGGTTGTTATTAATTTCGGGTATGTATAATAAATATAAATTTATTTTATGTTAATTGCACAGGGTGTAAGAAGTAGTCTTAGGTGTTTACATACTAGCAGCCCCGTCTTCAAGGGTGAGGCGGCGAGGCAGCCGCCTCGGGCGGCCGATTTTTAGGGGCGGCCGTTTTTATTTTTTTAAGTTTTAATGTGATTATAAATGTAACACGGTAAACACTCTTGCAATGAATATGTAAAACGCTTCATTCGTACTATAAGCAGCTCATCGCGCGATTTATGCAATAATAACCAACGCCTTAAAAAACTAAACCACTATATAACATAACGGTCTATTCGCGATAAGCATTAGCAGTTTAAATTCGCAGTGAATGAAAAATCGCATTAACTGTCGCAACTGCCAATGAAAAATCGCGAGTTAGCACATCCTTAGGGACTGGCGATATCACCATAAAGCGATTCAGGACAATTTTTACGGAATAGACCGAAACGCAACCCGATTGATTGATCGATTACTGAGCAGCATGTAGCACATATAGAGCGTGAAGCGAGTGCATGTTACATGTACGTACTCCTGCGATTTTCTAGACCAAAAATTCGAACGTAGCGCCCCCAAATACCTTTCTCTAGAGTACCCACATCAACATTTTTTTTCGAAAATTATTTTTGAAAATAATTTTTTTGCTTTCATTACAGAAACTGTTAGAGGGTTCCACGTACATGTCACGCACGTACAAACAATTTTTTTAAAATCACATATAGGGTGTTAAAACCACACATTTTCCCAAAAAATTATCTATTTTCGAAATATTTCGGTACAACAAACTCGTGCGATTTTTTAGACTAAAAATTCGAACTCCGCGCCCACAAATACCCTTCTCTAGAGTATCCACATCAAAATTATTTTTTTTCGGAAATTATATTTGAATTTTTTTTTGCTTTCATTGCAGAAACGGTTAGAGGGATTTACGTACATATTAACCACGTACAAATAATATTTTTTAAATCACATACAGGGTGTTCAAAATTGAAATTTCCCCAAAAAATCCCCTATTTTCAAACAGAAAACTCGTGCGATTTTTTAGACTAAAAATTCGAACCCCGCGCCTTTCTCTAAAGTACCCACATCAAAATAATTTTTTTTCGAAAATTATATGTATTTGAAAAATTTTTTTTCGCTTTCATTACAGAAACGGTCAGAGGGATCCACGTACATATAAAAATTTTTCAATCACATACAGGGTGGTAAAAATAGAAATTTCTCCAAAAAAATCCCACATTTTCGAAATATTTCTAATCAGAAAGCTCGTGCTATTTTTTAGACCCAACATTCGAACTCTGTACTCCCAAATATCCCTCTCTAAAATACCCACTCCAAAATGATTTTTTTTCGAAAAATATTTTAGAAAAAAAAAACCCCGTTTTTATTACCGAAACAATTAGAAGGATCCACTTACATATCACCAACGTACAAATAAAATTTCCAAAATCATATACAGGGTGGTAAAACTATACATTTTTAGAAAAATTCAACTTTTTTCGAAATATTTCGGTACAGAAAACTCATACGACTTTTTCGATGCGAAAATCGAATTCCACGAACACAAAACCACCCCCCCACGAGATATTCGAAATAGAAAAGATCATCCCCCTACGAAATTCCCTATTTCGTGCCGAAATCTGATCTACAGAAAAATGCTAGATTTTGAGACAAAAATTACATTTTATCGAATATCTACCTAATTTGAACTCCTATCGAAAAACTTTATAGGAGTTTTTCGATCGACCTTAAGACGGCGCAGATACTGGTGCAAACCGACTTGAGCTATCTCTTTCCTTTACCACACAAATGAAAATATAAAAATCACGTTTGGTCGATTTGGAAAAAAACCAAACGTCGTACAATCAAATTGGATGCGGCACATTATAGTACCCGATGAAACCGATCTTTTCCCCATTTAAAGTTTACCTCTAACTCTTACCGTTTTCGAATTATAGCCGATTTAATGAAAATCTCGATTTTTTTTAAGTGAATTTTCGCGAAAAAATTTTTGGAAAAAAAATTCGTTTTTATTACGGAAACGATTAAAGGGGTTCATTTACATGTTATTAACATAAAAATACATTTTTCGAAAGTATATACCGGGTGGTAAATATATTTTTTTAAAAATCCCCTTTTTTCGAAAAAAAAAACGGCAATATATATATTTTTCAAGTTCGACGACTCACATACGAGCTAAAGGCCCTCGAAGTACACATTTTTGGTGGTATGTTTTTTTTTTTTCGTATCACCCGTAGTTTTGGAGCTACCACCGTTCTCGAATTTAAAGGGCCGATTTTTCAAAAAGAAGAATATTGTTTTTTGTCGGCCTTGAGGTCCTCTACCTACATGCCGAATTTCAAATCGATCGAAAAAAAAAGCCCGTAAGGTTCCGGTTCCTATGGGCGAAAATGAAGGTTAGGTCGATATAAAAATACGGATTTTTTCGTTTGCCGAAATCCTTCTTTTTTCTACCGGAACCTACCCGTTAAGAAACTCGCTCAGAGCTCCCGTTTAGCCAGAAATCGCGATTTCCATATAGCCTCTCAAAAACCCCCCTATAATCGAGCCCCGATATCCTCGATTTAATTCCAGGTAGCCACCACGTGGTACGTCTACCATGAAAATATAAACCCTGCAGGTCATCTCCTTATACCGGAACCTACCGGTTAAAAAACCGCGCGAGCGCCTACTCGCCGGATAGGTCATTATTGACTCCTTCATTGGTATGGGGCGGCCAAATCCTGCTCGCCTCGGGCGGCCTAAAGCCTGGAGACGGGGCTGATACTAGTAGGTAATATATATACTTAAGGAGAAATTTAAAAAAGAAGAGATTGGACGTCATTTAGAAATTAATTTTGTACGTTTATTTTTTATTAGATTCTATACCTACATCCCCAATGAGACCCCCTATGGCACCAATTTCAAATCCCTTAGCAAAAGGGACTAGTAAACTAAAACTTTTACTGTCGAGAGATGTCCCGAGCAAAACTCTGAGCGAAAAAGCATGTGGCATAAATACAGTGGATAATCCGATGCCAGGAACCTCGAAAGATCCAGATGACTTTGTGTTGGCTGGCAATGTCTGTGATTCTTACAGTGATGATCACTTAATTTCATCTTCCTTAATGCCAACAAGGGGTAAATACTTTTTATCTATACATTAATTCATATGCGGGGCTTCAAATTGATCGGAATGCCATTCCAGTTCACGAAAAATGTGTTTTGTTCATTCTCATTTCTTAAAAGCTGGCTAAATTCAATAGCAGTTCAATACATAACATAATAATAATAATGAAAACAAATTGCCGAAACCATATTTTGTTTGGAAATGTCTCCAATAAGTTGGGCGACAATGCATTCACTATTTTAGGTCATAATACTCCATTGCCTCTTCTAGTTCAAATTTTTGTAGATGTTTTATGAATTCTGTTGATTTGATGTTATTTGAAGTTGATATTCAAAGATACAATTGGTCGAATAAGCTGATTGGAATATCATTGTAGCCACTTAGTTTTTTATTATTTTTTTTTATTAACACAATTTATTACTTAAAATGGTGTACTTGGCATAAAAAATATACTTTCAGCAGATAACTATATTTTCACAATTAATATTTAGTGTTTTAATTTATACCTGGATATACTTATCTACATTCAGAAAGAAATTATTCACATTCTTTAAAAGATCAATCTTAGTATTATACTCAAAAAGTTTTTTTTGTTCAGTATTCGGTTTAAGTAGATATTTTTTAAATTAAAGTTCATGTAGGTATCCTTCATTCTGTTTTTGGATTACTTTTGTATTTCTTATCACACATTTTAATATTTTAGTGCATCGTTTATAAAAATCTACACTAACTTTCCCAGAGATTCTCTTTAGGTACAGTTTTTTATTTATTTTTACTCGAGATTTTAATTCTTTTATTATTCAATTTTTTCCCTACTTTGTCTACCTTTCGGTAATTTTCTTTGGGATGGATCAAATACATTTTTGTAATAATAACTTTACTGACATACAATATGCTTGGTTGAGATCCATTACACTAAATCGACCACCCGGATGAATCTCATCAATGACAAATCTGTAAAATTGTTCTAACCGAGAGGCTGAGAATGACAGATGTAAAATAACCCGCAGTTTTCACATTCCTATCACAGACATAATTATCTAAGCCTGGGCATAGTGGTCAGATAAGATTGAAAGAATCGCCGACCTGGTTGTGAAGCCTGAAAAAATCAAATATATTGTCTAGGTATGAAGAATCTTTTTAGTCACTCTTGACGATTGAAGATTAAACGAGGTCAATAAATCCAGCGGACCCACTGCTTCAAATTAAGAAATTGTCAGTTAAATCATGCAATACATGACGTTAAAATTTGTATGCATAGGTATTAAAAAAAAAAATTGGCGTAACTAACTGAAAGATTTCAACAATTATATCAATTTCCTAGACATGTACAATAGACATAATCAATTTTATTATTATATTGTGCTTTATACTTTTCACGGAACTAAATTTTCTTTGATCATCGATACTGAAAAATTGGATGACGCTGTTGCATCGGTTATTTTTCATGATTTTGACACTCTTCTAGATTCCTAATTTTACAAAGACGAAAAAGAAGCAAACACATGCACACATTCATCCAAGAATATTATTCAATAATTTTCTTTATTACTTATATTATACTTTCTATTTATTTTAATTTATAGGTACAGCTACGTCAACCGATAGCCCAGAGCCAGCATCTTTTGCACAATTGGTTAAATGTACATTAAGCACTATTCACGATAGTTCTGATTCTACTGTCCCAGTAATGTCTACTTTATCATCCATGAGAAATGAGAAACTCTTTTATTTATCGTTATATGTTGATTATTTACTAATTAATTCATATTGTATTATATGTCATATTTATGTTCTACATAGAATAATAACTTTTGATCTAAAAATATTAGATCTGTAGGTATATTTGAACAATAACAGAAGTACTTAATTTTTCTACCTATAAAAATAGATGTAGGTCATATATATTTATGCAAATAATAAATGTCTAATATATATTTTCATCTACAGGCGTTAGCCCAAAGTGTACTATAATATTCTTTGCCCAAAGCCAGGCACCTCGAAAGAATCTCACGATTCTGATAGCTGTCACTTCCAAGCACCATCGAAAGTTGTATCAACGCCCAGAAGAGAAAGATGTAAGTATTTATTACTTTGAGTAGTGTTAAATCCAAATGGACCCATACACTTTTGTGAAGAGGTTTACTTTTATTTTGGAGAATTTGGATTTGAGTGGGAAATGATGGGTATGAGAGTAAAAGTGAGCAATCAGTGCGCACTACTTTTATATACCTTAATATGAAAGATATTTGTGTCTGATCGTCTTAAAAAAAGATTTATTTGGAAATGACCAAATTATTAAGGGTTTAATTTAACATCTTTAATTTGCTAAATAACACTTTGATCATGTCTATTATTGTAGCTTTGTGCATAATAAATTGTGCAAATAAATAAAATTTATGAATATGTCTGAATTTGCAATAAAATGTTTTGCTTTAGGTTGCAAGACTAGGAGAAGAATTCTGCAGTCAGTTAATGTAACTCGACAATCAGACCTAACACCCAAGGCAAAAAATCTATATATGACGATCAAACATTGGGGCAATAAAATGTCAGTATTAGGAGGTCGATTAAAGTCGTATAAAAGCAGATTGCATCAAGCTGAGAAATCAATCGAAGATAAAGATTTAGGAAAGATATTTGAGAATGTTAACACCACTACTTATAACTTCATTTTATCTCAAATTAAATCACAAAAAAAATCACCAAAAGGAAGAAGATTTACTGTCGATGATAAAGTATTAGCTCTTTCACTTTTAAAAGCTAGTGGTAAAGGCTATAGGTTTTGATCAAAAATATTTGCTCTTCCTTCACGAAAAACCCTCACAATTTTTTTGAACAGAATTCCACTCATGCCAGGCATTAATGAACATTTATTTTCTAATTTAAAAGAATCACCAAAATGAATGAGAAAGAGAAGTGGTGTGTTTTACTGTTTGATGAGATGTCACTGTCCTGTGAAGTTCAATATAATAGAAAAGAAGATATGATTGAGGGTGTCTCCTATAATGGAACTTCCACTGGCATTGTTGACCATACAAATGTATTTATGATACAATAAGGGGTATATTCCAGATGGAAACAACCCCTTTCTTTTACATTCAGTGATGGCCCAGCAAAAAGTGCGCATTTAAAAAGCATGATTAAAATCGTTATAGAGAAATGCCAAGAGATAGGACTGCATGTTATTGCAACAGTGTGTGACCAAGGGGGTTCAAACCAAGCGGCAATTAACAGTTTATTAAGAGACACAGAAGAATACTTTCAAAGACAGGGTGAAAAAAATGAACTATTTGGTTTCCTTATAAATAATGAAGAAATCATTCCCCTGTACGATGTACCTCATTTGTTTAACCTCTTAGAAAAAAATCTTCATTTTCATTACAAAAATAGGGACATGGTTGCTAAGTGGGGTCATATTGAAAGTTTGTATTACCTGGATGTGGGCCAAGAAGATCGTATATGTGCAAAACTTTCAGATAAACATGTTTTGAAAGAGAGTATGAATAAAATGAAGGTCTCATTGTGCACACAAGTATTTAGTAATCAGGTTGGTTCTCTAATGAAAGGAATAGCCACATGGGGTAAGTTTCATAT